>BQNB010061580.1:0-36429 GCA_026074375.1 Tanacetum coccineum | reverse complement strand
ATATGAAAGGTTATAAATTATATTCTTAATAATCATATAATGCTTGCTTGATGTAAACTTTAACTTGTTTGGTGTCCGTTTACGTTGGATAATGATTTTTAGTTTACGCGATTTAACTATAAGATAATAATTAAAAGCGGATGGGTAAAACCTTAAAAATAAATAATAAAAATAATTGAGTCGGGAAATGACCTGAAAATGTGAAATGTTACATATAACCCTAGACCTAATAAGCATTCATGCTAAGAAATAAGCAACCCAAATAAGCTGAAAGTCATGTAAAAGGCATTTAAGAAAGCAGACTTAAAAACTCTTTTAAAGGACTTTTGACCAATTTTAAGCTCAAATTAAAGATTAATAACCACTTGAAAGAAGCTATAAACTGAAAACAGATTAAGACCTTTACTCTA
Source organism: Tanacetum coccineum (assembly GCA_026074375.1). NCBI lineage: Eukaryota > Viridiplantae > Streptophyta > Magnoliopsida > Asterales > Asteraceae > Tanacetum > Tanacetum coccineum. Next base: position 36,019 of record BQNB010061580.1, on the reverse strand, counting down.
CTGACTCAAATAAGCAAAAATTAAGCAAAATGGTTGATAACCACCTTTTTAGGGGTAATTATATATCAAATAGTAGTATAATATTAATCAAAATATAAAATCCCCGCAAGTCAACCTAGTCAATCTTTTAGGAAAAAGGTCAACAAACCCACGGGTACAATATAAATGATTCCGGGCAAGTGTTACCCGGGTCGTTCTCTCAACGAGGAGTGAAATTGACGGTTACGTATTTGGTTTGACTTTTGGATGCTTGAATATAAGAAAGTTTTGGTTTTTGGATTCTAAATCTACGGGAAATTATGGAAATTTAAACTAAGGAATACTTAAATCTACGGGAAAAACAAGCAAAGGCACGAGGCAATTAAATTACATAAAAATATACGAGAAACATAAGTAAGGCATGGGAAAGTAAATCCTAAGTCTCTACAGAGGCAGAATATGTAGCAGCTGCAAGTTGTTGTGCTCAGGTACTTTGGATGCAAAATCAACTCCTTGATTATGGATTTAACTTCATGAACACTGAAATCCATATAGACAATGAGAGTACCATATGCATTGTGAGGAATCCTGTTCTTCACTCCAAGACCAAACATATTCAGATTCGACATTACTTTATTCGAGATTGTTATGAGCAGAGGCTCATTAATGTGGTCAAGGTTCATATTGATGATAATGTAGCAGATTTACTCACCAAATGCTTTGACTTGGCACGATTTAACTTTTTGGTGGTAACTATTGGGATGATGAATCCATAGCTACATTCGAGGGGAGGATCACATGTAAAGTACTGTTGCACAAGTGAAGTACTGTTTTGGTTAGAATGGATCTTTGGAAGCACTATAGCTACATTTGAGGGGAGGATATGAATGATTGTTCAGAGTTTTAATGATTTGAAGAGATATTTTGCAAAATTGCAGGGTTGTGGTTGACAAATTTGCGTTGGAAGTCTTTTTAAGTTGAAAGTACTGCTTAGCCAACTCAAAGTACTGCTTGTCTTAGAAAGTACTGCTTAGACAACTAAGTACTGTTCTAACGTTCGGTCAACGGTCAAACATACGTTTTTGCGCTAAAAACGTATTTACAACGGTAACTTTATAGTTATCCAACACAACCTATAAATACTCAACTGAATTGCATTTTTCTCTCATTTTATCTCTTTTCATTCACAAATTTTTAATTACAACCTCCGACGCACATCAATTTCTTTTCAAATGGCAAATATTCGCACTTGTAACAAACACAACATGATTGCTTGTGTGGAGAAGACGGCGCAGAATGCTGATTTTTATCAAATCATCGATTATCTCACTGGATGCTCCATTAATTACTCTTTGTTGGTTGATCCTGATCTAATCGGTCCATGGCTTCAACAATTTTGGGCTACCGCTTCTCTCAGAGTGATCAATGACGTACCTCACATTCGCGCCATGGTAGCTGGCAAAAAGATTTTGATTTCTGAAGAAACCATTCGAGCTGACCTACTCTTTGATGATGCAAATGGTGTTGATTGCTTTCCTAAGCAAGTTATTTGGGACTTGCTCAGAGATATTGGCTACGAGGGTAATTTAGCACAACTTACTTTCTCTAAACCTTTATTTAGCCCACAGTGGAAGTATTTGGTTCATGTATTACTTCACTGTCTTAGTCCTAGAGCACTTCATGGGAAACAATTTGGGCAACATTGCCTCTGCTCTTGTAGTCTAGCCACAAACAAAGTTAGTAATTTCTCTTGATGCTTCTAAACTGGATGCTAGGACATATTTCAAATGTAACCTTATCTTAGAATCTAGGTACGTTCAAATGTTTTTTTGAACAAGCAGGTTAGAGGAGTAGACAGACCTCAGGGATCTTTTTATTACATCGTTTCTTTCCTTCAAGGTTTTTAATTTTGAGGAAGATAGTACTAAATTTATGTCGGATTGACACCCTTGACTCCCTCTATGTTAGAAGTAGTCACAGCATTGGCAGCGGAGGAAGAACAGAGTACTAGTCCTCATTCTAGGGCTACAAGTTATGCAAGGGATGCTCAAGGCACTACAACTCAAAGTGCTGCTCATTCTCAAAGTGCTGCTCATTCTCAAAGTGCTGCTCATTCTCAAAGTGCTGCTCATTCACAACGTACTGCTTCAGTACAAGGTACTGCTTCCTTCCATGATACTGTTAACTCTCAAGGGACTGCTGGATAATTCCAAGGACTGCTGACTTCCAAGGTACAGCTGGACCCTTGATGCTGCTTTATTCCTAAATCTCCCAATGATAATTCCACAGATGTGTTTCAAACATCTGGAGGAGATTGAGGGACTTTTAGATAATATATGCTGTAGAACGATGAAGTTAGGAGAACACTAGAAGCAAAACTCTTTCTCAAGCTAAACAAATACTCAAGCTCCAAGCAAACTCAAGAAATTTATCCAAAGTTGTCAAGCAGTGGTTAAATATATTTGCTCTTTGGGTAGAGAATCAAACCTTAAGAAGCAAAAGAGGACGAAGAAAGAGCTAAGATAGCAAGTTGTTTCAGTTAAATTGGGGCAGGAATAAGGATGAAGGGAATTTTGTTCTTAGAGCACAAGGTTCAAGAGAAGATTTTAGCCATCCTTTCTTTTTGATGATACTGCTGATCAAGATGCTGCTGTTACTCTAATTTGGAAAGAAAAAGTGATGAGATGAAGAGTTTAATTTGAGGAGAAAAGAAGCTTCTAATGTAAAGAGTGGAGAAACCGAAGATAGAACTGGATTTGGAGACAATCAAGTACTGCTAGCCAGGGTACTATTACTCCAGGATCCTACATTTTGAGGAGGAAGCAGGTCCTTCAAGCCCACTCGTCAAAGCCCTCAAGTTGTATATGTGTTTTGCAAAAATGGTCCTTTTGGTGCATAATTTGGGGGTTTGGCAGGTTTGGCCCCTAAAGTTATATTATCAATAATTGCAACTTTAGTCCTTGTAGTTTTACAACTTTAGGGTTTGGCAATTATGGTCCCTAAAGTTGTATTTTCTTTGACTTGATGTCTTCTTGGCTTTGACTTTGTCGGGATTGACTTTTGTTGACTTTTGACTTTGACTTTTGGCTCTGATTTGACTTCTCTTCACACTCTTTCCATTTCGTGCTCGGTTTTGTCCGTTTTTGGCTTTGATTTTGTCTTTTTCTTGGGTATCCGTTTCCTGCACAATATAAGTGAAAACATAGAAATACAAGGTATTTTTGGTACGTTTTTAGTCGTTTAAGTCCGGTTTTAATGGAAAAGGATATATGTAATTAAGCACATACCAAAATCTCCCATACTAAACTATTGCGTGTCCTCACGCAATGCTACAAGTAAGCACTTAGAAAACTAAGAATCTCAATCCCCTCGACTAATAACCTCGAAAAGTAGCTAAGTGTTGAAAATAGATAATCAATAGCTCCGACAAGCCCCGTTTTTACCATTTTTATTATTTACACTAACTACCACTAATCTTTTTTTTGTATTTTTCTTTTTCTTTACTAACTAATACGTTTGACTTTCGTTATTTTCATTTGGGATCCTAAAATGCCCTAAAAAGGATAAATTCATCGTTCCCGACTTTTCACTTATTCCAAACCAAGATAAAAATGAAATCACCGTTAAATATAAGTTAAGATGCTAACACTACTCATATTTGCAACTTGTGAACTTTTCGCTCCCGACAATTATTATATATTAGGTGAGTGTGCTATTTTGAATTTCAACTATGGATCAACGTTTTACAAAATCCTATGCTTCACGTTCCACCCGAGAAAAATGAGTTTGAAGGCGAGATCATCCCATGTAGCGACTTTCGTCTCGGCACATCCCAACCTTGCAGCTAAGTGAGCAGGATTTTGACACCCCACAAAGACTAGTATCGGGACTCACGGACCTTCGGTTTTAAAGACTCTTAGGTTTCCCGTATATACATAGCTTATTTAGAAAAACTTAAAATAAAATAGTCTTAGTTCAAAAGCATATTTAAATTTAAGAAAAAGAGATTTTCCCTATATTTATTAATTCACGTTTACTACACTTAATACAATTATTCATTCTTAAGGAAATCCTCGACCTTTTAGAAGGCTGCAACATCGGTTGGGAGCCGGAAAGATGCAGCAAACTTTTATCAGTCTCGGATTATTATTCTTACTATGGGCTTTCTTTAGAAGGCTGCAACATCGGTTGTGAGCCGGCAAGATGCAGCAAACTTTTATCAGCCCACAGTTTATAATTATTACTCATTTTTTTTTTAATTTTACCATACACATTTTTTTATTATTACGTTTTTTTTTTTTTTTTTTTTAAACATGATATAGAGAATAATTTCGTTTTATGAGAATTTAAGTATAAATTTTGGGGAATAAACTTAAAAATAAAAAAAAAAACAAATTTTTATTATATCGACTATACTTCAATATATTGATTTAAGTTTAATTTTCAGAAATAGCACGGTATTATTAGTACTGGTTAGGAGCTTTTAAAATTGGCGGAGAAATAGCCCATACGTACCACTTATGAGTCTTAGATTTCCAACTAATCATTGTTTAGCATCTAACTCATACTTAACTCTATCATTTTTCGTCCTTTGCGAATTTCCGCGAATGCTTAGTCTAAAAGTTAAGGAACAAGCTAGAGCTCAACACGCTCGATCGAGTCAAAATTTATTCTTATTCTACCCAGCAGGAAAGTCAAAATTGTGACAAAAGACTTATTTTATTTTTGAAAATTTTTAAATTTTTTCATTTTTTGGAATTTTGGTGGTAAAAACGGGATTACGCGAAAACAACGACTGGAGGCATAATCAAATCGATAGATCCCCCCTATACTAGAACTAAACATTGTCCTTAATGTTTTAAGAAGGGTCTCTACGTAAATCTAAAGCCGTTTATTAAGTATTCTTAAAGATAAACGTTAGTCGATAAGATTTGGATATCGGATTCCCAAAATGAAGCTGAGGATGTGAAGCTCTTGTGAACGAAGGACAAAACCGAGAGCACGAGAGGCTTCAAAAATCCGGGAAATCCTGGACATATAATCACAAAACACAAAACACGGATAATGGAAGAGGCGAGCCTCTCACAAAAAAACACTTATTCATTACTACTAAACTAGCATACTACTACTACGATAATATTAGGATAAGCATGGGTTGCCACCCACGAAGTGCTTGTTTTAGGTCACTTTGTTGACCCCGATATCCCCCCTACTGAGCTTGTCAGGGGGATAAGATAAATGGGGATGACGAACACCCAAATTAGGAGTGTTGTCTTCATGAATCAACATCAGGCTTTTATGATGAAAAAGCTTGGAAGCTTTAAAGGCCCGATGTGATGAAGAAGGAGGAGATTTCTCCTTTGAAGCAAGAACACCGTGATTGAAAACTTTGTCTTCATTTTCGGATGAAAATGGAAGTAAAGTATCAATCACGGGGGAAAGAGTAGCAAGAAATCTCGTGGATTCGACTTCAATGCATATCCCCGGATCGTAAATCTTGTTTCTATCTCTGGAAAGAGAAGAAACATCAAGATCGGATCTGAGATCATTATGAGAATGAATGAACTCGAAATCCATATGAAGGGTGGGATGGGTGGGCAAAATATTAGGCACATCCACGGGGATGTCTTCCACCACATCAATGGTTGAATCTCCCGAATCGGGATAATCAACATGAAATGATTCGAACTCGGGAAGGGAAGTAGAATTATTGTCACCTTCCGAGTCGAAATCATCACTCTCATACCCGGTGGTATTGAGTCATCCAGACCAGGAAATATATCGATCTCTTCCCTAAGAGAGTCACTATCCTTAACGGGGATAGAAAATGTTGTCTTGAAAAGCTTCCGGTGGTCGGGGAGAAGAGTTATCGTAAAGCAAACTTTCCAAAAACAAAATATCACCCTCCGGATCAAGGTTGATATTATCAATTCCCGGTGGAATTGATTGGAGACGAGTGAGTTCACCGGCGAACTCATCGAGAAGAAAATCAATCTTGGGAGGGGAAGCCATCAAAGTATCACGATTGACTAATGATTCAAGAAGATAAGACTCGGCATCAAAACGAACATCTTTCGGCGTAGAATCGAGGTCTTCATTATGAATCGGATTAAACTCACTAGAAATGATTTCCTCGTCAAGATCAAAAAGAGGGTTCAAATAAGTTTTAAAACTCATTTCGTGATAACTCTCATGACGTGATGTTATCACTAGAGGTAGAATCATCGAAGAGAGGATTGGAAAACGTTGAAAAATTTGTCGTTTGAGAATCATCACAATCGGGCACATCACACTCACATTCATCCTCGGACTCACTTGGGTTTTGGACAAGGTTCTCAACACTAGACTTTATGAATTCGTCCGATTCCGTTTCCGGAATAGTGTCAAGATGCTCATCCTCCATGATGAGAGAGTCCGTTTTTGGTGAATCGGGTGTGATTGTGGTAGAACATGTCATGAGATATTCTTGTGTTGCAAAAGAATACTCATCGTCGTCATCATCATAAGATGAGGAAGGCAAATTCCAACTTGGAGTATTGATATATTCTGCCAACTCCTCGTTTATACTTTGCAAATCTTGAAGAAGTTTGCTAAGACAATTTATTGTTGTACGCTACTTAGGTATGTGAGGCAAGCTTAATTTAAAAAAAAAAATTCCCAAGCTTGCGTTAAAACCTTTGGTGTTTTTCTAAAAGAAATACGATTAAATTTCTTTAAAAAGGTTTCTATAGAAATCATTAAGTCTTCTTTAGCTTGCAAACTTTTTTCACTTGTTTCTTGAGGAGGTTGATGAATGACGAGAAATTGCGGGGGTTGAAATTGGTCATAACCGGAAGAATTGGAATCGTGAAAATTTTGATTCATCGGTTGACATTCAAAAGTCGCATGAGGACCCCCGCAATTTTCACAACAAAGACTTTGTTGTTGAAAACTTGGTAAAGTTTGTGGGAACACATCATAGTTTTGATTGTAGCATGGTTCCGGGTTTGGAACTTGCGGTGTACAATAGTGACCATAACGAGCATCGTTCCCGCAAAAAACACACAAGATTGGTTCATAGTGTGTGGGGTAGTCGCAAAATTTTTAAGAATCGTCAAAAGAATTCGGATTTGGATCATAAGCAAATGAATTTTCAGCTCCAGAATTGCATGTCGGACAAAATTCATTTTGAAGTTTATCTCCACACCTTTCGCAATTACATTGTTGACAAACGATACCGTATATCGGACCCCCACACCAAAAACATTCACGTGGCTCGAATGTCGACATTAGAATTAAAAAAATAGAGGATAAGAAAAAGAATTAAATGGCAAAGAGGTTAAAGGAGATTATTTTTGGTTTTTCGAGTTTTTTAAACAACATATTTTATTAAAGGACAAAATGAGATTCGAATGGCTTAAACCGATAATCAACTTGCTTCACGGTAGCTCTCTAAAAGAAAAACGCACAAAGGAGCGGAGGAGCAGGAAAGCGCGAAGCTATTAAAAACCTTTTCCTTTCGGGTCGTAGTTCCTCGGAACAACCCTCCTTATACCCCTCTTATAGTTTGTTAATCTCTTAAAGGTGAGCCGTACCTCGCAAGTGATACAAAGGCAAGTTTTAAATCTTTTGTTTGGGAACTTATTATGATAATGCTCCAGTTGAGAGCATTATATTGATGATGAATTTTTAATCTTATTTAAGACAATGTTTTTATATTTTTGGTTTTTCTTGATTTTATATTATATACATAAAAAGTAAATGAAAAATATTTTTGTATTTTTATATTTTTATAATAAGAAGAAAATATTCACAAACGGAAAACAATAACTTCACGAGGAAGGGTCTTCAAGTCATATCGCTCAGAGCAGTAACGATATTGTCGCAACACACCTCCCCGGCAACGGTGCCAAAATGATAACCACCTTTTTAGGGGTAATTATATATCAAATAGTAGTATAATATTAAACAAAATATAAAATCCCCGCAAGTCAACCTAGTCAATCTTTTAGGAAAAAGGTCAACAAACTCACGGGTACAATATAAATGATTCCGGGCAAGTGTTACCCGGGTCGTTCTCCCAACGAGGCGTGAAATTGACGGTTACGTATTTGGTTTGACTTTTGGATGCTTGAATACAAGAAAGATTTGGTTTTTGGATTCTAAATCTACGGGAAATTATGGAAATTTAAACTAAGGCACGGGAATTTAAACCTAAACTACGGGAAAGCAATAAAGGCAATTAAATTACTTAAAAATCTACGGGAAACATAAGTAAGGCATGGGAAAGTAAATCCTAAGTCTACGGAAACATAAAAATAAAGGCAATTAAAGTTAAAGCATGAAAAGGATAACCGGATTTAAACCCGTTCTTTAAAAAACCTAAATTGAGCAAATTTAACCCTATGAAAGCAAATTTAATTTTCCTAAGTCCTAAATGATAAAAGAAAATTTAAAAAAAATAATTATATTTTTTTTGACTTTTATTTAATTTTTTATGAATTAAAAACACTTTTTATGAAATTAAATGATTAAAAATAGTAAACTAATTTATAAAAATGTGGAAAAATTACAGAAAGTACTACTAACTAGGGAGAATGTAAGAAAAATAAAAAGCTGGAAAAATGCTGAATGGATAAGCAATAAATAAGCAAATAAGAACTGATAAGCAAAATAAAAATGCATATAAATATTTAATGATGCAAGTTATAACCTGAAAAAGATCCTAGGGCAGTTGGTTTGTGTGTGCGTGTGTGAGGTGCTTGCTATCTAAGGGAGAGGTCACAGGTTCGACCCCTGTGCCTCTTTTTTTTTCAAACATTTAAAAAAAAATTCTTTTAGAAACTTATAAAACAAGTAAAAACTACAAAGTTTAAAAAAAAGACTTTTTACAAAATCCTAAAATAAGCTGGGAAAAGCTAAATTAAGCAGGCAGATGCATTTTTTTAAACTAAGTTACTTAAAGGCAAAACTATTTGGCTTTTTGGGACTAATAAGCTAAAAGATAGTCAAATAAGCTAAGACATATAAAATGCTATACCTAGTAAGCCTAAATGAACAAGAATAAGCACAGAAATCAAACTGGAAGGTCTAAAAAAACAAATAAGCTATAAGTTAAAAAGGGTGCAAAACAGCCTAAGGGGACTTTTTTGGGCTTATTTTTAAGCCTTTAAGAGTAATCTTATGGGTTTGGGGCTTATAAGCTCATAAAGCCTGTCCAATAAGCTCCTAAAATCAGCAAGTAGGAATTAGTTTGAAACTCATTTAAGCTATAAAAAGCTAAGTGAACATGGTTGTTTTACTCAGCATGTACTGAATTCTTCAAATTCTTGAAACACAAAAAGGGGTTTATTGCAGGCTCAAAATAAGAAAGTAAAACAAGTTTAAAATTTAAGGTAAGCTAAAACAGATGGAATCTACCCTATAAATTGCTTATTTTTTCAATTTCAGCATCTAAAACATTCATTAACTAAACTAAAAGAGGGATTGAAAAAGGGGCTTTTTAAATTGAAGCTAAAATCTAACAATTGACAGATCTTGGGCAAGCTTTTAAAAGACAAAAGACAAATGACAACTTAGGCAAGACCTTTACCACTGCATTTTAACTCTAAAAACAATACTAAAACAGCACTTAAGAGAGCTTCCCAAAAGCTTAATCAAATGAGCTTTATAAAACTGATTAGACTTAGCAGGTTTACACATCAATTAGACAAATCTTAAAAACAACTTAAAGACTTAAAGAACTTTTAAACACGGCTTAAAACAACTAAAGAAAACTTGCCAAAGTTGGCAAAGTGACCCAAAACCATTTAGTACTCGTTTTGACCCACTTTGAGCCCTTGTCCCAAACACCCCTTTATCTTGGTAAAAACATTTTTAAAGCTGACTTAGACTGATTTAAGCTAATGTTTTTGGCAACAAATGATGAACAATGGATAGTGAGCATAAATAAGCAACAAGACACAGAGTTAAGCATTGAAATAAGTTGGAACAAATTTAAGCAGTTATATAAAGAAAATGGGCAATTTTGCATCAAAAAAAACTTTAACTAAAATTTCATAAATCTTAAAAAAAAGATTACAAGGTTTGGAAAGCAAAAATGACAGAAAAATAAAACATTAAAATTAAAATTAAACTACTTCTCGTTAACTCCTTTTTCTCTGTCTTCTTTCTTCCTTTTATAAGCTGTGTCTTCAAAACTTGTGTTAGTTGTGTTTTTGTTGTGAGAGGAAACCAATTTCATCATCTCAGCCCTCAATTTGCCTTGGCCCCCAATCCAATTGATCCTCGCCCTTGAATTTTTGTCAGCTTATCCTTGATGAATGGGGCTTTGAGGGATTGCCAGCGTGGATGTGAGCCCATGTGGGGGTGGGGTTTGTTTGGGGAAGAGGTGAGGGTGATAGGTTTGTCTTGGTGTTGCAGGGTGCTATAGTAGTGGGGCAAGGGTTTGGCGGGAAAGGATGTTTTATATTGACAGGGTAAACAGGGTGAGGGTTTGGGAAAATGGCAGGATAAGTCCCTCATGGTATATATGTCATTTGCACAGATCGTCCTTGTAGTGTGCATCTTTGATCCCTGGAGTTGGGTGGATATTGCATTGTTAGTCCTCAAGGACTAACAATGTTAGTCCTTGAAGGACTAACGATGCAAGGTGGTAAATGGTATTAGGGCTTAACGGCTGTTAAAGGGTTGGGCCAGTTATCTTGGGCCGGTTATTAAGGGTTTTGGGTTTTTAAATGTTTAAGGCTTATAAGACTTTTATATAAAAGCTTAATGGGTTGTCCCGGCCCATTAAATGGGTACGGGTTGGCCCATTAACTTTTTTTTCGGTTTCGGCTCCGTCTTTGACTTTGACTTTTGTCGGGGTTGACTATGACTTTTTCACGCTCTTCCATTCCGTGCTCGGTTTTGTCGTTTTTGGCTTTATTTTTCGTCCTTTTGTAGAATATCCGTTTCCTGCACAATATAAGTGAAAACATACAAATACAATGTATTTTTGGTACATTTTTGGTCATTTAAGTCCGGTTTTAATGGAAAATGGTATGTGTAATTAAGCACATACCAATGGTTAAGACATAAGCTAGAAAAGGGAAAAAAGCAAATAAGCAGCTTCACTAATTAGCTAACCAAATAGCCTGAACAGGTAGTTTTGAGCTTAATATAGAGCTACAAAATCAATAAGCTAGAGTTTAAAACCACAAAACAGATTTAGCTTATAGTATAAGCTATTCACATAAACAAGAAATAAGCACTTTGGATCACTAAATAAGCTAGAAAACAGCTACTGAATAAGGCAGTTTGACCTAAATGCTATGTTTTTTGATTTTAAGTTTTTTCAAATATTTTATAAAAGACTAAAACAGCTTATACAGAACTAAAAAAAGCTATCTAAATGATGTTTAAACTACAAAATAAGCTGAAACAGATCAAACTTAGACTACAAACTACTTATGCAAGAAATTTCAGAACCTAAAACAAACTTAAACTATCCTAAATTTGAAATCTAAAACTGGATTTTAAGCTATTTAAAAACTCCAGAGCAATGATCAGATTAAGACCAAAACCTTGATTAACAATTTCCCTTCTTTAAGATATTCATACTATGCATAATTGAACCATAACAAGATCTTATAAACAAACATCATAGAGGAACTAATCTGAGATCTAGTAATATGCTATATAAGACAGCACATTACACCACTGAATCTTAAAAAACTCATTACTAAACTTAAAATGAATTTTATCGCTTCAAAAGAGTTCTTTTAAAACAGATTAATTGTTCTACTAAACAGACTTTCTAAAGGGATTTTAAAACCAATGATGTTTCAAACAGGATTAATTGTTAATGATGTTGTGACAAACACCCCTTTAAGTTTATAAAAACCATTTTAAACTTGAAACAGATTTAGAAAACTTATGAAAACTCAAAACAGATTAAGCACAAGGTTAACTAAAGACAATAAAGCAATTAGAACACAAAAATAAGCACTTAAAATATGCAAACTAGATTAAGCAGTTTAAAGCAATATAATGACAGTTTTAACTTAAAACATGACTAAATGACTTCTAGGCTATAAGCAAGCATAGATTAGCAATTAACAACATAAATAAGCATAAATAAGCAGAGATAAGCAATAATAAGCAAATAAACAGTAAATAAGCTATAAAATGGAAAAGTGAGGACTTACAAAGCCCTTTGTTTAAACAAGGGCATAAAGGCTCTTTAGAGCTTTGTCTACAAGCTCTAGCTTGTTTAAAAACAAGCTAGTAAAACCCTATAAGCCCTTCCGAATCCGGCTTATCTTCCACAAGAGCTTTTGGATGATTTTGAGTGAAAATGGCTTAAACTCTACAAGCTATGGAAAAGCTTATATAGTTTAAGTAAGACAGCTAAAAATATAAGAGAACTAAGCTTATTGAAGTTTATCAAGCCTTTTCAAAACATGAATTTCATTATCACAAAACAGAATTTTAACATAAAAACTTATAATTTAATTAAAACATTAAAACTGAGTACAAGGCTTTTTAAAGGAAATGCAATAAGCTAAAACAAACTAATATAAGCTAAAAGTTACAATAAGATTGAAAAACTACTTATGCAACTCCTGGTAATGTGTGAAAACACACTCTTTTATAGCCCAATTTGAGAAGCTACAAATCCTTGAGGTGTGTTTCTTCTGTGAGTTCTTTCCAACCTTTAATCTGAGCCTTTGAATCCTCTTTGTGCTTCTTTAACTTGATCATAGCCCTTAAATTCCATCAACCAATCAATTGTCCTAGGATTGCCAACGTGGTTTGTCTTTCATGGGGGAATAGGTTAAATTAGGTTGTCGGGTTGTGGGGGAAAAGGTTAAGGATGATTTGTCGTTTGGTTGCAGGGTACGAATTGTCAGGGATGGATGAATAGTGAGTTTGGCGGGAAATGATTTTATCGTTTATTTTTTAACGAGTGTAGGGGGAAAGGGTAACGGGGTTAAGGGAAAAGGAGGATGTAGGGACTAACGGTGTAATAGTCAGGGACTAACTGTGTTAGTCCCTAAGGACTAATGATGAAAAGGGTTAAAAAGGTAATGGGCTAACTGTTATTAACTGTTGTTGGGCTTATTTTGGTTTTGGGCCAGATTTAAAATAAATGGATTCAAGCTTATACTTTGGGCTTAGATTAATAAATAAGCTTAATGGGCTGACTCGGCCCATTAACCCGGGTACGGGTTGGCCCAACAAGATGCTTATGTCTTCGACTTTAGTAATTTCGCGCTCTTTCTAATTTTGTGCTCGGTTTTGTCCGTTTTTGCTTTGTTTTTGTCCTTTAGTAAATATCTGATACCTGCATAGTATACAAAGCAAAACAAACATATATTTGGCATTTTATGTCCGTTTTTGGTCATTTAAGCTCGTTTTATTAGGTCAAAGGTATGTGTAATTAAGCACATATCAAAATCCCCCATACTAAACTATTGCCGTGTCCTCACGCAATGCTATAAGTAAACACTTAAGAAAACCAAGAATCTCAATCCCCCTCGACTAATTACCTCGAAAAGTAGCTAAGTGTTCATCAAAGGGACTTAAAGAATCATTAGCTTTGAAAAGCCTCGTTTTGACCATTTTTTATATATTTACACTAATTACCACACATATTTTTTTATATTTATCCTTTTTCTAGAATGTTTGGACTTTCGTTATTTTCATAACCTTTAGGGTCATAGAACAAGAAGCACTTCAATCCTAAAATGCCCAATAAGGATAAATTCATCGTCCCCGATTTTTTACTTGTCCCAAACCAAGCTTAAAAATGAAATTACCGTTAAATATAAGTTAAGATGCTAACACTACTCATATTTGTAACTTGTGAACTTTTTACTCCCGACAATTATTATATCATATGTGAATGTGCTTATTTCGAATTTCAACCATGGATCAACCTTTTTAAGAAAATTGCAATATTTCTATGCTTCACGTTCCACCCAAGAATTATGATTTTGAAGGCGAGATCATTCCATGTAGCAACTTTCTTCTCGGCACATCCCAGCCGAGACCGGCTTAGGTGACCAGGCTTTTGACACCCCACAGAGAATAGTATCGGAACTCACGGACCTTCGGTTTCAAAAACTCTTAGGCTTCCCGTTAAATAAACAATTCGTTTAGAAAAACCACAACTTAAAACGAAATAGTCTTAGTTCAAAAGCATATTTAAATTTAAGAAAAAGAGATTTTCCCTATATTTATTAAATCACATACATTACACTTAATATTAATATAATTATACTTATAACTTCCACCCTTTAAACGAACTGTCACATCGGTATGCGAGCCGACCATGATCCAGTTGTGTTATTTCGGCTTCGGAAGTCCTCGACCTTTTTGAAGGCTGCAACATCGGTTGTGAGCCGGCAAGATGCAGCAAACTTTTATCAGTCTCGGATTATTATTCTTACTATGGGCCTTCTTTTAAAGACTGTCACATCGTTTGTGGGCCGGCAAGAGGCAGTAAACTTTTATCAGCCCACAGTTTTTATTATTATTATAATTACCTCTTTTTTAACACTTTATATTACCATGATATATAGAGAAAATTTCTTTTTAGAAAATTTAATTATAAATTTGAACTAAGACTAAATAAATTATTGTTATCGACTACATTAAAAAAAATCGTTGATTTAAGTTTAATTTTTGAAAATAGCACTTATTATTAGTTAGGTTAGGAGCTTATGGGAGAAAAAGCCACAAACTACACTTATGAGCTTGTAAGATATCCAACTAATCCTTGTTTAGCATCTAACTCATAATTAACTCCATCATTTCTCGTTCTTCGCAATTTTAAAATCTTTAATAAAAAGATCCGCGAATGCTTAGTCAAATAAACTAGCTTAGACAAGTTTATAAAGGTTAAGGGACAAAGCTAAGAGCTCAATACGCTCGATCGAGTCAAAATTTATTCTTATTCTACCCAGCAGGAAAGTCAACATTGTGATAAAACACTTATTTTATTTTTGAAATTTTTTAAATTTTTTCATTTTTTTGGTATTTTGGTGGTAAAAATAGGATTACGTGAAAACAACGACTGCAGGCACAATCAAATCGATAGATCCCCCCATACTAGAATTGAACATTGTCCTCAATGTTTTAAGAAGGGTCTCTACGTAAATCTAAAGCCGTTTATTAAGTATGCTTAAAGATAAACGTTAGTCAATAAGATTAGGATATTGGATTCCCATAATCATGCAAAGGATTGAAGCTCGAGTGAACGAAGGACAAAACCATAAGCACGAGAGTCTTCATAATCTGGGGCAATCTTGGACATACAACACAAACCACAAAACACAAGAAAGGAAGAGGCGAACCTCCTCACGTCACACTTATTCATTACTACTATTATTATATTAGGATAAGCATGAGTGGCCACCCACGAAGCGCTTTTTTATTAAAGAGTCACTAAGCTTGACTCAAATCCATGAATTCATTGGTCCATGGGGAAAGTTTAGTGTTTAAGTCTATGACCATTCACCTTGAAGTTTGGCCTGTCGGTTTGAGATAACTCGACGATGACATAAGGGGTAATGATGAATGGTCTAGTCTAACAGGTCTTAAGCTTGCCTGAGAAAATCTTTAATCGAGAATTGAAGAGGAGGACTCGATCATCAACGTTGAAAACGCAGTTCTTGATCTTGGATTCATGGATCCTCTTTGCTTTCTCTTTGTAAATCAAAGAGTTCTCATAGGTCTAATCACGAAGTTCATTTAATTCATTCATTTGAATTTTTTAGTGATCACCTGCGGTCACAAGGTCATAATTGCAATGCTTTAAGGCCCAATAGGCCTTATGCTCAAGTTCGATAGGAAGATAAGCCTTTTCGTATCACCTAGCTTATAGGAGTGCACTCTTTGGGTGTTTTGAAAGCGGTACGGAAGCCCATAAAGCATCATCTAACTTATCGGACCATGAAGCATGATTTTGCCTATGGTCCTTTCTAAGATACGTTTCAAACCATGATTGAATCTTTACTTGTCCCACTCGTTTGTGGATGTTGCGCGGTTTTTAGAAAGACGGTGGGTACACCCCATACTTAAGCATGACTTTTTCAAATTGGTCATTGCAAAAATGAGTACCGCGCTCACTAATAATAGCACGAGGAGTTCCAAATTAGGCAAAGAGAGATTTCAAGAATTTCATGACAACTCAGGCATTGTTAGTGGGGAGCGCTTTGTTCAATTCATTTAGACAAGTAGTCAACGGCCATGGGAATGGCCCCATGAAATCGATGCCCCATACGTCAAAGATCTCGCATACTTGAATTGCATTTTGGGGCATTTCATCTTTTTGCGAGATTTTGCCTTAACGTTGACAAGTGTCACACCGTGTGACCAAGTCATGGGCATCTTGGTAAATAGTCGGCTAATAAAATCCGAAATCAAAGACTTTTTTAGCAGTGTAGTTGGTACCATGATTCCCCCTGTGGTGTCCATTAGGCCAAGCGTGAGGATATCAAAACCGCTTTCTTGGCCGTAAACACATCATTTAATCACTTGATCCGCACCAATTCTAAACAAGTAGGGGTCGTCCCAAAAGTAATGCTTTACATCCTTAAAGAATTTTTTCTTTTGTTGGGACGACATCCCTTTCATAATAAAATTCCCCGCATGGTAGTTTGCAATGTCGGCAAACCATGGGGTACTAGAATCACCACGAAAGGTAACCATACCAAGAGTCTCGAGAGGAAATGTTTTGGTAATTTCCTTGTTCTCGTTACATCTTAGTGGGGGATTTTTCAAGTCTTGATAAGTGGTCGGCCCGCCGCTAGACTAGATTTCTCCGCTCTTTTTTATCACGATATGACATTAATTCTTGGGAGTAGGAGTAAAATCCCCCACTGGAGCATCTCGGTTTAGCATCTTTCTTGGCAAGAAGATATTTGAGAGCCGAGTGGTCCGTATACACTATGGTCTTCGACAAGACTAAATAAGGCCGGAATTTCTCGAAAGCATATACCACGGCTAATAATTCTTTCTCCGTAGTAGTGTAATGTGCTTGAGCATCCGTCATGGTCTTACTAGCATAGTGTATAGGCTGAAAATGTTTGGTCTTACGTTACCCCAAGACTGTACCTACCGCGTAATCACTAGCATCACACATAATTTCAAATGGTAGGTCACAATCGGGGGTAACTAAAACCGGAGCTTCAGTTAGCTTCTTCTTAATTGTATTAAAAGCTTCAATACATTCTTTCAAAAAGATGAAAAGGGGTATCTTTTTTAAGAAGATGGGTCATCGGCCGGGCGATTTTAAAAAAATCTTGAATAAATTGACGATAGAACCCGGCGTGACCTAAAAAACTTCGAATGCCTTTAACGGAAGTCGGATGAGGGAGTTTAGCTATAACATCAACTTTAGCTTTGTCGACCTCAATCCCGGACTTTGAAATCTTATGTCCTAGAACAATGCCTTCTTTTACCATAAAATGGCATTTCTCCTAATTTAGAACTAAATTAGTATCTTCGTAACGTTTGAGCATTTTGTCTAAATGGGAGAGGCATGAAGAGAAAGAATCCCCGAAGACCGAGAAATCATCCATGAAGACCTCCATTGTTTCCTCGATCATGTCGTGGAAAATTGCCATCATGCACCTTTGGAACGTGCCCGGAGCATTACATAAGCCGAAAGGCATGCGTCGGTAGGCAAACGTCCCATAAGGGCAAGTGAAGGTGGTCATCTCTTGGTCTTGCAGGTCTATAGGAATTTGAAAGTATCTCGAAAAACCATCTAGAAAACCATAGTAATCGTTTCCCGCGAGTCTCTTAAGCATTTGGTCCATAAACGGTAACGGGAAATGATCTTTACGAGTGGCATCATTTAACTTTCGGTAGTCAATGCATACACGCCATCCCGTAACTAGTTGAGTAGGTATCAACTCATTATCATCATTTTCAATTACGGTTATACCGCCTTTCTTGGGCACACAATGAACGGGGCTAACCCATGGGCTATCGAAGATAGGATAAATCAATCCGGCATCAATGAGTTTGATAACTTGCTTTTTGATAACCTTATGAATTTTTGGGTTAACCCGCCTTTGGTGTTGAATTGCCAGTTTAGAGTCATCCTCCATTAATATTTTGTGAGTACAAAATTGAGGGTCGGTGCCCTTTATATTAGAGATTTTCCAAGCGATGGCACGCTTGTGTGACTTTAAAACCTTTAGAAGTCAGACCTTCTCATCTTCTTTTAAGTCTTTAGCAATTATGACGGGTAGTTTATCGGTACCCTCCAAAAATGCATACTCAAGATGAGAAGGTAGATCCTTGAGCTCAAGCTCCGGAGGATCATCAATAGAAGATTTTACGATTTTAAGTTCCTCAACATGAAGTTCTTTCGGAGGGAGGGGAGATGATGGATCATCGTTTAATAACTTCTCGAGTATAAGAAGGTCTCCCTTCGGATCAAAGTTGTCATCATCAATTCCTGATGGAATTAAATCATTTGTAAGACAAGCTTCGATTTCTCCAAAAGAAGTCTCCTCCCCAAAAGGAGTGAGAGAGGAGAAGAGAGATAGAAAGATAGATCTATAAGACGAAGTGGGATTTCCACTCGTAGAACTATTTTAAAATCCGAGCCCCTTCTTAGCATACTCCCCCTCATCAAGCGACATCAATGACATCGATTCGATTAATCGACACAGCATCATTGTAGGAGTATCTTCAAGTTTGACAAACTTTAAAGTTATGCTTTCATCAACAACTCGGAGAGTTAATTCTCAACGTAAACTCAATCAAATCACGTGCCCATCCTCAAAAAGGGTCTCCCAAGAATTAAGGGAACCGAGATCCAAAAAACATAATCAACGACAAGAAGTCGGGCCAGAAAATGAACTTTCCTACTTTTACAAATACAATCTTCTGCAATATGATGGACTACTAGTCGATCGGTCCTGCAAGTTCAAGAACCATTGAGTAGGAGTAAGTTCGGGGAGTGAGAGCTTCTTCCATATGGAAAGAGGCATCAAGTTAATGCCTTGCACAAATCAGCGCAAGCTAAGCATTATCAACTAACATCTCGAAAATCACATGGAATAAGAAACTTGTCGGGGTCTCTAAGTTTTTCGGGCAACTTTTTTAGGATAACCGCCGAACAATTCTCATTCACCGGTGTTTTTGCTAAGCCAAACAATTTTTATTTGTTATTAAGGAGCGTTTTAAACATTGAAGAAAATTTTTGACATATGTAGAAAGCATCTACTGAAAACTGAGCTCGAAATGTAATTCCCTAAAGATTTCAACAAATTTCGAAGCTAGATTATCATCTTTCTCATGGAGTTGTTGTTTGTTGGCTCTTGAAGGGTAAGGTATAGATGGTTTAGGCTTAGGAGCAACAACGGGCTCATCAATCGGAGCTTAAATTTAAACTACTGGAGGTTGGATTGTTTCCGGTACCGGCGATATTGCACGATCCTTAGTCTCCTCGGGTCCCGTTCACCACCATGGAAGAGGTGGAATTTGGAGTCTCATCTCTATGAAAATACCACTTCGGGTGGTGGATTGCTTTCAAGTCCCACCTCTCGGGTTAGAACGTAATTGCTAGGAATTAAAACCTCCGGAGCCCAAAAAAAGAAAAAAATAAATAAAGAAAAAAAAAAAAAGAGAAATAAGAAAGGAGAAAAAAAAAAAAAAAAAAAAAAAAAAAAAAAAAAAAAAAAAAAAAAAAAAATAAAAAAAAAAAATTTAGAAAATAAATAGAGAAAAAAAAATGAAAAAAAAAAAAAAAAAATAAAAAAAAAAAAAAAAAGAGTAATAAACAAAAAAAAGAAAAAAAAAAAGTAGCCCGAAGAGATGCGGTATTCATTTGAAAAAACTAGCATCATATCTTAAGCTCATTGGTTTGATTTGAAATTGAAGTTTGTATTAAAGTTTCATTTCATTTCTCAATTCATTTTTCACATTATTTATTTGATTTTGCATAACTTTCATATTAGCATCATTTATCTTCTTGTAATTCGACAATTCATTCGAAGGAGCAACTTGAGTTTGCTGAAACGGAGCTTGATAACTCAGATTTCCTTGATTAATTCGGCTGTTTTGATTGTAACCTTGATTGTACCGGGTTTGATTATTTTGCACATTCGGTTGAGCAAAACCGATGGTCGAATTTGTTAGCTACACTCTGAGGACTACATCCGTATTTCCATGATTATAGTTTACAACGGCTGGCTGAAACATATCCTTGAGAATATTAATCCTCGATATTCCAGAAAAACTTTTCCATCCCGGTGGCAAGACATTGGTGTAAGGATGGCGGACCACCACAATCACACAAAATTCTTCAACTCTTCACGAAGCTGGAGGAAGAAATTATCGAGCAACATAGCCTTAACGGCGTTCTACAATAGCGGCAATCTCGGGAGGAATGAGGGTAAAAGAAGAAGTACATTCAATACTCACTTTGTAACAATTGGTTTTGTTTCCATGATTGCGAACTCTGACTATTTTCAATAATTTTCAAAGCATCTCAAGATGTTTTTAATGAAAAGATTACCACCGGCGGCGGCATTCAAAGAATCTTGATCGGTTGGGGTTAAAGCATTGTAGAAGGTATCAAGTTGATGCAACTTCGTAAAATCATGCTGAGGCATGCACGAAGGAGATCCTTGAAACGGTCCCATGCCTCACAAAATGATTCATCAAAACGTTGTTGAAAATTCGTAATTTCATTTCGGAGATTTGTAGTTTTTGATGGAGGAAAGAATTGGTTAATAAACTTGGAAACAAGATCTTCCCAAGTAAGAATAGAACGAGGGGGTTCTTTTTCGAGCCAAATCCGTGTTGCCCCCTCGATAGAAAATGGAAAAAACATAAGCTTAATCGACGAATTAGGCACATCTCTATACTTAATCGTGGAAGTAATCTTGTTAAACCAACGAATGTGAGCATGTGGATCTTCTTTCTCAAATCCGTAAAATTGTTTTGAAGTTACAAGATTTAGAAGACCATGTTTAAGCTTAAAATTCTCCGCGAGAATAGCGGAAATAACGATAGCATCTTCGTAACGCTCGGTGGGTGCTTGGAGTAATTCCGCCATAGTACATTGATCGGCCATCGTAACTACGGGACTCTCTTCAAGAGAAAACGGTTCGAATCTTTGCTTGGAATGTCTACGATTACGACGTTTCAGAGTCGTTGAATATTCGGCAATTAAATTTGATGAAGAGTGAGTGCGCATGCACTAAAAATAAAATAAGAGAAATAAAAAGAAAAAATATGTTTGTAACCGATAATCAAACAAGTGTACAGTAGCTCTCTAGAAAACACACAAAGAAGCGGAGGAGCGGGTAAGCGCGAAGCGTTTTAAAAACCTTCTCCTTTCGGGTCGAAGATCATAGGATCAACCCTCCTTATACCTCTTTTAAAGTTTGTAATCTAAAGGTGAGCCGATTTCACAAGTGACACAACGGTTGTTTTTGTTGTTTTTCAATTTTTTTTGGTATTTTTTTGATTACTTGATAATAGAAGAAAATATTCACAAATGAAAGCGATAACTTCACGAGGAAGGGTCTTCAAACACTAATCTTCAAACTTCAACTCAATATTCGTTTCACACCTCCCCGACAATGGCGCCAAAAACTATGTATTAATTAATTATACATATATATATATATAATAATTACTTAATACATATATAGTATATAACTAAAATATCAAATAATAAGAAGAGTAAGTATTCCGTAAGGTTTTTAGGAAAATTACTTTTAACCAAAGTAAAATCCAAAACCTTCCCGGGTCGTAGTCCCAACGAGGCGTGAATTAAGAATCGTGATTAAGTTTGTGATCGCGTGATTTGAATGATCAAATTTTGATTTGGATTCTATTTCTACAAATAACATGCAAAAACAAATAAAGGCAAGCTAAAAATGAAAGCAATTAAGGTTAAGACACGAAAACGTTAACGGGAATCTAAAACCGAGCCTTAAAAGCCTAAATTATAAAATTTTAACCCTAACAATGAAAATTTATTTTTTAAAAGTCCTAAATGATTAAAAATAATTTTACAAAAAAGAATTATGTTTTTTTGACTTTTTTTATGAATTAAAAACAGTTTTAATCTAAAAATATTATAAAAAATATTAAACTAATTTATGAAAATCTGAAAAAATTAGGAAAAGTGCTTTGAACAGTTAAAAACCTAAGAAAAATAAAATGAGTCTACCAGCTTATCTCAATAAGCTGGAAATAAGCCCAAAAGGGCTAATGGCTTATAAGGGAAAAACTCCCTTAAATACCAACTGGCCCAAGGATCTAACGAAAAAGACCCAAGGGCGCAGATGGTATTGTGTGGGAGTGTTAAGGTGTTGGCTATGAGAAGGGGAGGTCACAGGTTCGAACCCTGTGGCTTCCCTTTTTGTAAAACTTTTTTTTATTTTTCTTTTTAAAAAGCTAAAATATAAGCAGAAATAACAAACTTTAAAAAAGGAACTTTTGATAAAACTTAAAAATAAGCTAGAAATAAATAGATTAAAAATGACAGTTTTGCTTTGGTTCTTTTCAATTATTAAGCTAAACTTGTTTAGCTTTCAAAGACTTAATAAGCTAAAAAGAGAACTGAATAACTAAAAACAAATATAACCCTAGACCTAATAAGCATTCATGCTAAGAAATAAGCAACCCAAATAAGCTGAAAGTCATGTAAAAGGCCTTTAAGAAAGCAGACTTAAAAACTCTTTGAAAGGACTTTTTACTAATTTTAAGCTCAAATTAAAGATTAATTAGCACTTGAAAGAAGCTATAAACTAAAAACAGATTAAGACCTTTACTCTACTGACTCAAATAAGCAAAAATTAAGCAAAATGGTTAAGACATAAGCTAGAAAAGGGCAAAAAGTAAATAAGCAGCTTCACTAATTAGCTAACCAAACAGCCTGAACAGGTAGTTTAGAGCTTAATTTTGAGCTACAAAATCAATAAGCTAGAGTCTAAAACCACAAAACAGATTTAGCTTATACTATAAGCTATTCACATAAACAAGAAATAAGCACCTTGGATCATTAAATAAGCTAGAAAACAGCTACTGAATAAGGAAGTTTGAACTAAATGATATGTTTTTGGATTTTAAGTTTTTTCAAATATTTTATAAAAGACTAAAACAGCTTATGCAGACCTAAAATAAGCTATCTAAATGATGTTTAAACTACAAAATAAGCTGAAACAGATCAAACTTAGACTACAAACTACTTATGCATGAAATTTTAGAAGCTAAAACAAACTTAAACTATCCTAAATTTGAAATCTAAAACTAGATTTTAAGCTATTTAAAACTAAGAGCATTGACAGATTAAGACCATAACTTTAATTGACAATTTCCTTCTTTAAGATATTCATACTACTACATAATTGAACCATAACAAGACTTATAAACAACATCATAGAGCAACTAATTGAGATCTAAGCTAATAAGCTATTTAAGACAACAATTACACCACATAATCTTAAAAACTCATTACTAAAACCTTAAAACTAAATTTTACACTTCAAAAGTTCTTTAAAACAGATTAAATGATTACTAAAAGGCTTTTTAAACTTGAATTTAAAACCAATGAATGTTCAAACATCATTAACCTTGGTTAATGATGCTGTCCCAAACACCCCTTTAAGTTTATAAAAACCATTTTAAACTTAAAACAGATTTAGAAAACTTATAAAAACTCAAAACAGATTAAGCACAAGGTTAACTAAGGACAATAAATCAATTAGAACACAAAAATAAGAACTTAAAATAAACAAACTATATTAAGCAGTTTAAAGCAATATAATGACAGTTTTAACTTAGAACAAGGTTGAACTAAATACTTATAAGGCTTTAGCAGCATAAATAAGCAATTAAGAACATAAATAAGCATAAATAAGTAGAGATAAGTAGTAATAAGCAAAGGAACATTAAATAAGCTATAAAATATAAAAGTGAGGACTTACAAAGCCCTTTGCTTAAACAAGGGCATAAAGGCTCTTTAGAGCTTTGTCTACAAGCTCTAGCTTGTTTAAAAACAAGCTAGTAAAATCCTATAAGCCTTTCCCAATCCGGCTTATCTTCCACAAGATATTTTGGATGATTTTGAGTGAAAATGGCTTAAACTCTAAAAGCTATGGAAAAGCTTATATAGTTTAAGTAAGACAGCTAAAAATATAAGAGAACTAAGCTTATTGAAGTTTATCAAACCTTTTCAAAACATGAATTTCATTATCACAAAAACATAATTTTAACATAAAAACTTATAATTTCATTAAAACATTAAAACTGAGTACAAGGCTTTTTAAAGGAAATACAATAAGCTAAAACAAACTAATATAAGCTGAAAGTTACAATAAGATTGAAAAACTACTTATGCAACACCTAGTAATGTGTGAAAACACACTCTTTTATAGCCTAATTTGAGAAGCACAAATATCTGTGGTGTGGTTTGAGTGGTATGCTTTTCTTAAGGTGTGTTGCTTCTGTGAGTGCGTTCCAACCTTTATCTGAGCCTTTAAATCCTCATCAGGTTACGTAACTTGATCATAGCCCTTGAATTCCATCAACCAATCAATTATCCTAGGATTGCCAACGTGGTTTGTCTTTCATGGGGGAATAGGTTAAATTGGGTTGTCGGGTTGTGGGGGAAAAGGTTAAGGATGATTTGTCGTTTGGTTACAGGGTACGAATTGTCAAGGATGGATAAATAGTGACTTTGGCGGGAAATAATTTTATCGTTTGATTTTTAAAGAGTGTTAGGGGGAAAGGGTAACGGGGTTAAGGGAAAAGGAGGATGTAAGGACTTACGGTGTAATAGTCAGGGACTAACTGTGTTAGTCCCTAAAGACTAATGATGAAAAAGGGTTAAAAGGGTAATGAGCTAACTGTTGTTGGGCTTAATTTGGTTTTGGGCCAGATTTAAAATAAATGGATTCAAACACTTTTAGATTATTGTATAGATCATCAATATCTAAATCATCTATACCAACTTTGTTCCTCATAATTAAAACAACATTATTCCATGATGAAGGTAGAGCTCTTAAGAATTTCTGATTTGCATCTTCATTAGAAACAACTGCACCATGAACTTCTAGTAGGCTGATAAGTTTTTGAAACCTGAGTCCATATGCTTATCTAACCTTCTGTGTCAGATACAGAAAAGTTTTCAAATTGTTGCTTCAAAACAGTCTTCTGCGTCTTCTTAGATTCAACAATGCCACCAAATCTACTCTTGATAGCAGCCCACAGAGACTTTGCATCCTTTATTCCATAGAACCTCAGTTGATACTCATTAGGAATAGCCAAAAGAAAAATGCTTTTAGCTTTTCTTTCTCTTTGTCTTTGTAATAGTGCTTGAGCAGTCTTTGGAGGTACTTCAGTTTCAACACCATTTTCATTAGTTGTTACTTGTATAGGACAATCACCATTCAAGATCACTTGCCACAAATTATAATCTGTGTTAGTAAGATACTGCTCTATCCTCATGCTCCAAAGGGTATATTCACCCTTCTTGAGTATAGGAAGTTTTATAGTAGACACCATTTGAGGAGATTCTACTGGTGCTATTTGTGTTGCAGGTTCTTCACCAGACATTGTGTATTTTAGTAAGAGATCTAGATCTGATAAAGTTCTTCTTATTCAGAGTTTCTCCACAAGCTCTGATACCACTTGTGAAGTCCTAATAAACAGATCTTCCTTAGCCTGTTAAAGCTTAGTTAACCTGGATAAATCAAAACTAACTATAAGAGAAACTATGATTGTGAATACTAACAAGATATCGGAATCATAACTTGCATACTAAGTAGGAACAATGAATACCTAAGTTTTAGAATATATTATTGAAAAGTATTCTGCTAAATTATAGATACCTAACTATGAATTTTTTATCTAACTATGCCGTAGTGGGTTCCTTTTAACCCATCCAAGAAAGCCATAATGGGCTTACAAAACGCGTATAATGATAATGCATATCTATTCCTAATATATCTCATGCATATCACTTTAGCAGTACTAACTATATAATACTAACAGCACTAACTATTAACTAACAGTACTAACTATACTGACAGTACTAACATTTGTACTGGTAGTACTAACTAATTTAACTAGCAGTACTAACTACTTAGTCTATTTCTTCAGTCATTAGCAGCAGTATCAATCTTGAACCAGCAGTAGTAAAGTAGTACCGGCAGTAGTAACTCAAAATTCCCAACACTACGATAAGTCCTCTTGACAATAACGAAATTGACTTTGAAATATCATTTGACGAATTCAATGATATGACAACATTGAAATTTTGAGCGAAAATTTCATTTTCCTTGTAAAATACTTTTTTCGATAATTTAAAAACTGATTTCTGAAATGAAACATGATAAAGTCAACATGCCATCATCTCTATCACCAGAACCTATGTTTGGTTACATTAACGATTTAGACTTCTTTAAAGACTTTGAGAATGAATTCCCAGCCATCGCTTATAATGACCTAAAGTCTAAATCAGGCCTACTAATTGAACCTTCTGTAAGTTCTCAACATATCGATAGATTTGAAACGTCATTGTCTGAATATGATGAAAAGGAACAAAACGTTTTATACCTTAATGACCCATTTCCTCTAAACATAATTTTTTCCAATAATCCAAAAACGATCAAGCACAATGATGACAATATTGATATAACACAGTCTTCTAGAAATAACGTAATAAACATTGATACTAACAGGTCAAATGAACTTCCGAGAATAAATCACGATAAAACCAATAAAGTTTTCAACGAGAAATTTTTTATCATAACATTGGATGCTAATATCGTGAGTTGGAATTATTTTAACAATTGGATGCCATTAAATCTCATCAAAAATTTATATGTGCCATTTGTCATCCCGTTCGACCCCAAGCGGTATTATAAGGATGATGCTCACACAAGAATATTACGGAGGCCAAGGTACGTTTTTCTTTACTCTGTTAAAACCTTTGGAAAATTGGCCTCCATAAATAAATACAGCCTATCATGGCAACATCTATACGCCGTATCAACCATTTTTTAACTACTTTGAGTAAGTCAAAACTGATAATTTCCCCCAAATACACGTATTGGATACTTCCCAATACGGTGTATTCAGCGTGGGTATAAAAACCCAGCTAATGTACCGCGCCCTTAATCTTAAAAATCAATCCTTGTTTCTATAATCTATAAGATCCTAATCATAAGGTATGATTGCTCAA
The DNA here is from genome assembly GCA_026074375.1 of Tanacetum coccineum. Taxonomy (NCBI): domain Eukaryota; kingdom Viridiplantae; phylum Streptophyta; class Magnoliopsida; order Asterales; family Asteraceae; genus Tanacetum; species Tanacetum coccineum. The sequence goes on along the minus strand of BQNB010061580.1, from coordinate 8,850 downwards.
CTCTCTTTCTTTCTTTTTCGAATAGAATTAGGGTTAGGGTTTGATTTGGATTTAGGATTTGTATTTTTTGTCGTATGACTATTATATACCCCCATTTGAGTTAGTTTAAAGCTGAATTTAGCATTGTTAAAGTAGTGGGTCAAACGGTTAGAAATGGGAGAAAACCCATTCATACTTTTTTCTACTAATACGATACGGCATATTCATTTCCAATGAATATGACATATCGATGATTTTCCCTAAATATAAGAACCTATACGACGTATTCACTATTTTAGATACGGCGTATAGGTAGCTTTTCAAAAACCCTTAGTGTAATCCCTTTAATACGGCGTATTCACTTATCCATATGCCGTATAATCATAAAAATCACCACAGCGGCGTATCAATCTACCTATGACGTCGTTCTTCATAAAACCACTATATGGCGTATTTTATCTTTCTCTATTGCCGTATTTACCTCTAAAATAGAACAGTTAAAAGAATTATTAATCTATGTACTGACTCAATATTTCTTACAGATATGGCTCCTTTACCACATCGTGACCTAAGACATCCATGGCTCAGATACCAGGTCGAGGGTTATGATGAGAAGGTATTAATACACAATTGATATGCAAAAAGGGATATCTAACGAGTAGGAGGCTCGGATGATATGGAGTCTATGGCTGATTAACCGGTACATGTGTTAGGATTTTGCTAGATTGTCTTGATGTATGAAGGCAGACCTTTAGAGATATGCTGAGAAGGTATAGACTAGGGACAATTGGGCCGGTTTGGGCCTTGGCTTGCATGGACTTTCCATGGGCCTTGGGCTAACTAGCCTAGTAAGTTTCCAAAAATAAATAAATAAGCTATCTAACGATATCTATGGAAGTGACCGACACTTTTGTGTTCCTAACAATTTTTGCATGATTATAAGGGTAAAATGACCCCGAAAAAGTGTATAGATTACACCTCATTATTAGTCTGTCTTCCCAGACATTCAATACGGCGTATCAAACCTCTATGGATACGCCGTATCGAACCTCTGGACATTATCAGTCCTTTAAATTCCTGCAACTTTAAAACATTTGTTTTTACAGATGCAATACAGTGTATCTTTAGGTTTGGGATACGGCATATTGACTACCTGTACAATATGTGTGTTTATTTTTCTACATTGTAACCATTGTAAAACCGAGATAGGAATTGTATGCTTTGTCTTTTAACTTTTATATAGGACCTTGTTGTAAAGAAATTGACTAATTGGTGATGGTATACTCTGAAAACGACGTGTGTTGAACTCATATGGGCATTCTGACGCCTCTTCAACACACTTTTGCTCAAGAACTCAAATTAAAGAATCATCCCGAGCAATATATCAAGGGATTTCCTCGTTCTAATTCTATTTCTCATATTCTATAATTGTTTTATCTATACAACAAGGACGTTGTATAATTTAAGTAGGGGGATGGAAAATTGGAACGCCTACTTGTCCTTCTTTTTGCAAATAATATGCTATATGCTTAAATTATGTCAAATTAAAAAAAATTAGCATAACTTTTGTAAAAATTACTAGTTACATGACCTCACGCATAATAACCTTTAATGAAAAATTGTGAGAATTAAGCCTATTCTGTTTCCAAACGTTTACCAAAAATTCCACAAAATTATGAGTGTGCCTGTGATGTAGTGGACTTTAGAACTTGGCTTGGTATATCACTCGAGACCACAATAATGAGTACTATAGACTTAGATGAAGTAACATGTTTAACTGGTAAATTTATTTGAATACACCAAAAAGCCTATATGTTATGTTATTAACTAACTACACTGATTAGTTAACCCCCGTATAACACTTTGCTTACTTTCACTAGAAGAGTAAGATACCCCTAGAAAAACCTGTTGAGCCATTCCTGTCTTTTTCACAACTAAATGTTTATTTCATTACACCTTTACACCTTAGCCTACCCTATAGATTAAGCCTATTAATCAAAGTTGCTAGCTGCTTTTGTGTAATGTTTTGTAGTTATTATGTCAAAGTAAAATTTTCTATCTCCGGTTAGGTCAGGAAATTGCACAATGCAATGGGAAAATATGTAGCTCGTGTATTTTCCTACTTTCGCAATTATGTTTCATGTTCCAAGATGAAGTGTTTAAAGAAAAATTATCCGGATGAATTATGATGGTGAAGACAGTGTTACACCGAGATTCATATTATTTATGTTATGGAAAAAAATGGGAAAATAGAAAAGTGCATCAAAAAAGAGAAGGAAGGATTAATAATCGGTTCATTAAGCTTAAAACTGATAAATTACTTGGAGGATCGATTATTCGTTGATATCAATGATGTACAGTTTTGTAAAAAGTGGTCGATATCACCACTTGTTTTGTAAAAGTATGTAAAGTATGGGATGATTGGGAAGTTGATCGTTATGAGACTGCCAACTTAGGTTGTCTTTGTCATTTCTATGATCGAGACGTTTGTATATATTTCTGAGTCTTTATCATGGAACGGTCAGGAAAGTTACTAGCAACTGTATACCTTATTTGTTCAGGCTTAATCTATTTGTTTTGTGAATTTTATTTAACAGCAATTTGCTTTCCTTTCCTAGCAACTAACCTTAGGTTTTACTCGAACAAGGATGTGATCGAGTCATGTATGTCAATTCCATCGTTACGGCCATGTATGCGTGATTCATCCACCTTGTTGGTTTATTACCTTTTGTGAAAATTAGAAGATCCATACCCTACATTATTCTTCGTCCTAACCCTTGGTTAAACTCGAATGAGGATGTGATCGAATTATACATGTCTATTTCGTCATTACGGCCATGTTTGTATGATTTAGCTACCTTGTTGGTGTGGTACCTTTGGTGAAGGATTGTTAGATTGATCAACCCATTAAGCCTATTAATCCAATTTACCTTTTGACTTGTTTCTCCTTAGATCTAGTGGTGGAGATGTGTATCCTTGCCAAGCATATGATAAAAAACTAATCACGACCAAGCAATTGAGCGTACCTATTAAATGTTACACCCTAGATTAGTTGATTGATCTGAGTGTTTTCATTTCCATATTTTGTGAGCTGCTTGGTTTTGTATAGGCGATTAAAACAAAAGAATGCTTAAAGGAAAAATCCTTAACTTCGGTTAGGATACATTTTCAATAAATTTCTGGAGTCAACTTGAGGACAAGTAGGATTCAAGTGAGGGGATATTTGATGACATCAAATAACATTACATTTATACCATCATTTATCCCAAATAAATTACCCACTTTTATATAACTATTGCAAGAATTGTTACTTAATTGCTTAAAATTGTTAATTGCAGTAATTACGAAGTGTTTTGTGAAGACATGCTAAAAGTCGCACATTTTAGAGCTTAAACGATAATATTTGAAGATTGCTTATTTTTGACTCAATACGCTGTATCCAGCAAAGAAGATACGGTGTATTAGCACCTATACTTCACAAGAAAACACGTATATTTAATTCCCAATATGGCGTATCATGCTAACTACATACGCCATATCCAGCTGGTCAAACAATCAAAGATCTTACATTAAATGTAATAGAGGAAAGATATAACTGATTGATTGTGAACGTAGTGCGCACTTCAAGGAATTTACCCCTATACGCCGTATTGTATCCACTCAATTTCAGAGACTATAAATAGAAGACTCAAAAATAAGTTTTCGGTGTGCAAAATCATATTCTCTATACCATAAACATAAAAGTTGATTTTTTGAAGAAAAGAATAGCGGCCAAGGTTAAGCATCAAACATAATTCCATAGAAGACACCGTGTAATTCCTATACTCTTGTAATAAATTAATTTTTGGTATCACTCGGTAACACGTTCAGTTTACCTTGGTTATTTTATCACACTTGTATTATTAAAATGGTTATGGGCTAATACCCTCGGGTATTAGTCATCTTAATGAAGATTCAATGTTTGGTTTGTTTAATCTTGATTGCTTAATTTATCGTTGATTGTTTAATTATGTTTATCACCTAATACTTGTCTATGTGCTTGAATATGTGACCTATCATTCAACTGGGTCTAGTGATACTGACCAAGTAATCTAGATACTCTGATAGCTCTCCAAATCATGTTTTATATAACTGGACCAATAGGATCACAAATAATATTCTATCTTTGCCTTTAGATTAATGAGCTTAGTTGGCCTGGCAGGTGACCCTTGATCAACAAGTACGTTCTTAATCATTGGTAAAGCCTTAAACAGTGAACTACCAGTATTTAAAATACCGTCAAGCAGTAAGTGGGTAAAGTCCCGATGGGCTAGGAACAAGATCACCATTGCTTTAATCCCTAAGATAGATTATAATTAAACTAAAAGTATTTAAAATACCGTCTTAGCTAGTTGGACTAAAAAAGAACAAGTTTTTTGATGTTTTCCTAGGTTTTTCTTGTACAACTAGCTAAGACGTAGATGAAAAAAGCATAAAAATGTAAACTTTATGGTTTAAAACACACAAAAAGTGAAAACTTGTTGTGGTGTTCGAACTAAATAACACACACAAACAACCAAACAACACGCACACAAGACCTTCTAAATCACCCCATGGCTCTAGACACTAATTGTAGGATATGTGTTTTATCTAACCACTTAACCAATCAATAAAGAAATTAGAGAGAGAAAGAGATGGAAGGAATGTTTCTAGTGACAGAAAGAAAGTGAGAATATTATATTATAGTGTGTGTGAGAAATGAAACCAACCAACACCCTCTCTATGTGCAGAGAGGGTATTTATACATCAAGTCATGGCCGGCCATGGGCCCTTTCATAGGCTTTGGCCTTTCTACCTTACTAAGGTTCCAAAAACTATCTAAGACCTACGAGCTACATATTTTAGGAGTGACCAAGTCTTTTCTCGATTCCTAACAGAGCTAATATGAGTTTTTCAAGCTCTAGATATTTTAAATCTCCTTGTAGTTCACTGTTGATAAAATAGATCAAAACTTGAGTCTTTTCTCTTTTAGCCAGTAAAACCACACTTATACTTTTTGTCGAAGCTGCGAAGTGCATTACTAACACTTCGCCTTTGATTGGGGCTGTAAGTGTCAGCAATGTTTCTATGAACTCTTTCATCTTTCAGAAGGCTTCCTCTCCATCAGTGGTCCATTGTATGGTCTTCTTGTCAATGCATCTTTTAAGAGATATGAAGAATGGTAGAGATTTATAATCACCCTTTGAGAAGAAATAGCTTAGCGCCGCCAATTTCCCATTAAGACTTTGTATCTCCTTTAGTGTATTCGGTGGCTTAAGATCTGTGATTACCTTTACTTTTTAAGAGTTAAATTTTATCCAATACTTAGTGAGAGGTGCCCCATGAATGGGCCCTCTTTCATACCAAAGGAGCATTTCTTTAGATTGAGCTTCATATTAATTGATCGAAGCATATCGAATGTCTCATGGATATCTAGTAACATGTCTTCCTCCGAGGCACTTTTAATCACCATGTCATCAACATAAGCTTCTAGGTTTCTTCCAATTTGGTCATTGAGGACATTATCGACCAACTTTTAATAAGCATCCAATGTGTTTTTAAGACCGAATGGCATTTTCATGTAGCAGAACACTCCTTTTCTTGTAAAGAAGGTTGTTTTATCTTCGTCCCCTTCTTTCATTTCTATTTGGTGATACCCTTTATAGGCATCCAAAAAACACTTGAGTCGGAAGCCAAAGAGTGATTCCACCTTCCAGTTAATTTCTGGCAAAGGATAGCAGTCTTTGGGACATGCCTTATTGATGTCCGTGAAGTCCACGCATATTCTCCAACCTCTGTCACTTTTCTTGACCATGAAGGGGTTGGTTACCCATGTTTGGTATTTGACTTCTCATAGGATCCCTGCCTTTGTGACCTCATCAACTTCTTTGTATGTTGCTTCACTTCGATCCGGAGCCAAACCTCGCTTCTTTTGTGTTGGTTCGATATGCTTGTATTCATTTAGTTTATGCTTGGTGTTGAAGAGTTGTCCATCTACCATGATGGTTCTAGGAATCCTTGTCATGTCAGCGTATGTCTACACAAACACATTCGTGTTGGCTCAGAGAAGTTCTTGTAATTTTCTCTTGAAGCTGATGGGTAGCTGCTTACTGTCTATTATGGGTACTGATCATTAAAAACGATCCTTTCTTCCGCGTTAGTATAACTAATCACATCCTTCATAGCCTCTGGAACACTCTCCTTTATCTTCTTTTAACCCTCCTCTACTTTGTTGCGCTCGTAGCTCGAAAATACAGTACTAGTCCCTCGGGGTTATGAAATTTTACTACTGCATGAATCTTAGATATTACAATTCCTATTTTTTGCATTGCAGTTCTTCCGAGGAGAAGATTATACGCAGAGTTGGACCTAACGATGATGATGTTCAATGTCTTCATCCTCGTGTAAGGAATTTCTTCTACGGTGACTTCCAAAGCTACTTAACTAGAGGCCGTGAGTGCTAGCTTGAGAAGCCTACGAGTGAGATCTTATAATACACCCTAAGTGACTGGATGGAAGGTTTTAACTTTAGGAAACAATGCTCGTAGATGACTTTACATGAGCTGTCATTATCCATGTACATCTGGTTGACTTGTCTTCTAGATATTTGGACCCTGATTTTGACAGAGTTGGAGAAATTTCCAGACCCTAAAACAGGGGAAGGTTATTTCCCCTATTCCATTAGCAGATCCTTCAATGGATTTCCTCTTTGTGGTGTAGTCTCCTCTGCTAACCATAAGGATCAGTGCTTTTGCTGGTACAATGTCTTTGTCTCCTTTTTTCCATTCACCCAGTTGGGTGTTGAAAGCCTTCACCTTTCCTTTCTTTATTCCTTTCACTAAATGTGCAAGCTTCCCTGACTTGACAGTCTCTTTGATTTGATGTCTCAGCATCCGACATTGATTAGTTTCATGCCTATGATCTTTATAAAAGTGACAGTACTTAGACATATCGTGTGATCATTTGTTCCTGACCATTTTTAGGAGGTTGTTCGAAGGCCTTAGCAGCCTTCTCAGTTGCTAGAATTTCCTTTTGAATTTTTACTTAGTTTTCGAGGAGTCCATGATTAGACCCCTTATATAGAGAGAACTTATCTTGGTTCTTCTTTCTTCCTTTGTTGTTGTCCCATGAGAAACTTTTGTTGAACTTGTCGGAGCCCTCTTTGTGTTCATTAGGAGCCTCATTAGTGGCAACTTCCTTTGCTTTAATCCAAGTGTAGGTCTTCTCCATCAGACCTTTATAAGTAGTAGGAAGATCGATGAAGAGGAACTCAACAAGGCTTCTTGTTTCAAGGCCATGAACGAAATTGGAAATACATTGCTCTTCCTGTAATCCCAAAATCTGTAAAGTGCCATCAGTGCAACGAAATCCCTAGTCCTTTCCCCATCCCTCTGCTTGATGTTGTGCACAGCCAAATGAGATTTTTTGAACTTATTCTGCTAGTTGAAGTGTGACTAGGACTTTACCTTCAAATCCACAAAGTTAACAATGCTACATGCTTTTTGTCAGTTCCACCATATTCGAGCGAAATCCTTAATAGTATAGGTAGACATATGGCAGGCTATAGGCATGGCCCTTTTTTGCTTGCAGATAGCCCCTTTGAAAAGATGCAAATAGTTGTCGGGGTCCCCTTTCCCGTCATAAGAACCCACACAAGGAGCCATTGTTAGTCCATACGGTAGAGGATAGTCCTTAATCCAACGCACAAAGGGAGTTACGCATCCAGTAAAGTATGTAAACAAGCCAGTAGGGCCATAGGACTGGTACATGGGTGCATTTGGTAATTGATTGGTAGGTTGTGTATAAAATGGATAGCTATTGGGGGTACATTTGAAGGATACATAGGCTCGATGTTATTAGGATCGTAGTTGCTCATAGGATCCTGCTGAGTGTACCCTTTGTAAGGAGGTAATAAGGGGTCCCTTCGAAGGAGGGGTTATTACCTTGAGTCTGAAAGAGGTAACTCGGAGGTTGGTTATAGGTCATACTAGCGTGAGGCTGAGTGTAAGGGTTAACATAACTAGGCATATAAAAGTTAGAGCGTTATGTGAGAGCTACATATAGTTAGGAGGGGATTCCCTCCTAAATTTATCAAAGGCTGATTACCTCCATACCAGGAGGTAAGTGTTGACTATAGAGGCTGCCCATTCTTACTTCTTCATAGGTGGGCTTCGAGCAGTGGAGGAAGGTTTCTTCCGCAGCTCCTACCGTCTGCCTTTTGATGGCTTCCTACCATCGGATTCTCTTTTAACATGACTCTTATTTGTATGGAGCTTCTTTATATTTAACTACCCTTCCTTTGTGCCTCTAAGCACTTGGAGATCCCATTCAGATAATGGGGGTAACTTCCCTTATGTGTGTTGGCCTTGGTTCATTTTCTCTTTCTACATCATATTCATCACTATAGTAATCCAATTCAGTTTGAACGTCTTCATTATGAACATGCCTTCTATGGTCCCTTAACAGGGATTTGATGTAACATTTCTCATTTTTGGGTTATTTATGACTTTAATTAATTCCATCATTTATTTTTAGAGTTTTTCGCGTTTGCTTTTAATTATTATCTTATAGTTAAATCGCGTAAACTAAAAATCAACGTTCGATGTAAACGGACATCAAACAAATTAAAGTTTACATCAAGCAAGTGTTATATGATTATTAGGAGTATAATTTATAACTTTTCATAGTTTATTTTTGTTGGTTACGTAAAACACTTACGTTTCGCAATAAATTACATTCAAACATACCCGAAAACACCTATACTTACCTACACTCAAACAAATACCCACTTTTATACCCAATACCCAAAATTAACTTATTTTATTTAATTATAACTCTTCAAAACCAGACCTA
>BQNB010061579.1:0-36429 GCA_026074375.1 Tanacetum coccineum | reverse complement strand
CTAATCGTGGGGTCCGTCTCCACGGTAAGGCTAACGGTTTACCTTTAATTGTGCAGAAAATCATCACTTCTCTTGCTCTAGTACAAGATCCAGCATCCAAGTCACTTGAAGGCCCGACCCGACAAGAGACTTGAGACACTCTACCAAACCTAACATGAATTTTGTACTAACAATAAGCTTATCCAAAGAGCTTAATAGTATTTTAGTAACAGAAAAAGCAATTAAGCCGCCTACCCAAATACCCCCATAGAGTCAATTAATCAGCTCAAAATGCCTTAGTAATAGATAAAAGAATGACCCTCTTTTTTAAAATGTTTACAAATGGAAACACATACTTCGAATCTTGGATTTGGGTAAGCTTATACTGATTGGAAAAATTCTTCTTTATTGCAGGATTAAAGCCATAAGCTTTTCTTAGCCAAACACCCCCTAACCTCATTCTGCTTCCTCTAATAAACTTGCAGTGCTTTCTTATAATGCACAAGAAAAACGTTAAACCATACACAAGGGTAAACTTAAGTCTACTGTCTTATACATTCCCATTAGAAAGGCTTATGCTTAACAGCTTATCTACCAACCTATAATATTAAATATACAAATAAGCTTATCTAAATACCTTATCTAGCGAGCCAAACAAATTCTAATTTTGTTTATCAAAACTTCATTATTATTTCCTTTAATACGAAGTTTTGATTAACAAAATTTAGAATTTTAACTTGAAACTTCACAAAAGGTTGAAACTTTATCGACGATCTGCAAAAGCTAGGGTTCTTAGTTGTATAATTTATAATGATGATGAAAGCCGCATGTCTTTTGATAAGGTTAAGCCGGGTGTTTGTTTTGGCTTATATAGCAGGCTACACTTATATAATTCGAAAAGTGTCAAAATAAGCTACTCCGTATAAAATTGAGCTTACGAAACACAAGCCCAAAATCAAATAAATCATAAACCTGGTATATGAGCCGAAACAAACACCTCCTTAACCGAACTTACCCATATATATGAAATTAAGGGTGTTTATCCGTTCGGTTTTTGGGTTTATGGGTTATATGGTTCGAGTTTATTGGTTTGAGATTTTTGTTGGAATATGGTAGTCGGTTCCGCAAGTTATACGTTAGAAATACATGAGCCTATTGGGGGCACACGCGTTAAACACATAGAGTATGTTTTACTTCACGAAAGTATTTAAATGGTCGTTTTTTACCGTTAATTGTTTAATAAGTATAACGAATATTTAAATAGTAAAACCAAGGGACTAAAAACAAACAAAACCCGAACCCGTGGGTGGCCTATTGTAGCCAATTCCCACAAGGATTCAAAATGGGTGTTTGGTTCGTTTATGGGAAAAGAGAAAGGGGGAAAGGGAAACTTTGGTTTCCTTATCCTACAAGAATTGGGGTAGGGTTATGTGCCTATATATACACATACCCCTCACCTGATTCTTCATTCATTCAATTGATAAAATCCCTAAACCCTAAAATAGTTTCGGTGCTCTCCTTTTCCCCACAAACCCTAACTGAAACCCTAATTATATAAATTAGGGATTTTCGGTCCTTCTCTTCCCTCCACCGAATTCGACAAACCCCAAAGGATTTTTCGGTTCTCTTGTTTGAATCAAGATTCTCACGTAGTGCTCGTTGGTGGTTCTCCTAGCTCGACAAAGGCATAAACCCACTTAGGGTTTATTTGGTTTTCGGTTTTAAAGCAACCGAATTAGGGGTGTTTGGTTTTCGGTTAAACCCTAACCGATTTAGGGTTTACTCGGTTTATTGGTTTTCGATTCAAGCTCAAGAGGTGCGTTTGGATTCGGGTATAACACGTGGTGTTTGGATTCGTGAAGGTAGACTAGCAATCAACTCGTACTCGGTTGACGTGTTTGTGTGAGCAACCGTAGAGGCAGTAATTTAACTACTAAACTCGTTTCAAGAACAAGATCAAGAGGTAAGTAATTATTTACTTTTATGTTATAATTATTTACTTTATTAAGTGTTAATTTATGTGCCTTAACTAGATCTATTCCGCTGCGCACTCGTAGCTAAATTGGTTACCTAGTATGTTAAATCCCAACAGTGGCATCACGAGTCAACTCGTTTTGGCATTAGGGTTACACTTTTGAATTATATCATGTCTTGCATGTACACGCCTAGATTTAATTCATATACTTGATCTGCTGCGCTCAATATTTTATTTAATGTTTTCCTGCAAATATGGCAAAGATTATGCAAATTCGTGCCATAATTAAATAAAATCTGTAGATCTAGATCTTGATAATTTATGATTGCTAAAAAGGGAATAAAATTAAACTTGATAATTTAGTGTATATGTTTCTTTTTATTAAGATCACACTATATATATAAAAGATCTTGATTTTATTTATGGTAACTAATTTTTTTTTTTGAAAACTAGATCTTTTACACATTTAGTCTGATTGTGTTTACCTTTCCGGACATAAGACCTACTCAATCACTCTTGTAATGAATGGGGCGATCTAGACACATTGATGAAAACCTAGTGAGGGTCTTATGGTTCTTCAATTGGGGAAGACTCGTTTGAGAATTCGGATTTTACATGTTTACTTGTTAATTTAATGTCATCATTAGCTTTAGTCTTTATGTGCATATTTTTACTAGATTACTCGTATACGCGCCTAATATGTATGTAATACGGACTAATATCTAAAGAAATAAAATATTAAAACTAGTCTATTAATTACACGTTTAAATACATGCTCATTGTGACCTATTATTTGTTTCGTGCAAAATTTGATTTTTGAGAAAATTAATAAGACTATAAAAATATGAAACTTGATTTCAAGATTAAAAACTGGACGCTATGGACTCATGGGAAGTACGACTCATCTACTAGAACAAACTATAAGAGAAGTTTAAGGCGGTAGTGGTCAACACTCCTAAAGAACTCAGGTTTTTAATATGCTTCGCGCTGACCCGATTCTCCGCTTCTTTGCGCGTTCGATTAGAGTTACCGTGAACCATGTCATGTCACTACAATGTCATTACTAAAAGGTTTTTAAAATCAATGATACAAAGTTGTTTTGCATGCCTCTTTGTACACGTTCTTTAACACATTTATGTGCATACCCCTTTGAAAATTTTAAGTCAATGTCACCCAACCAAGAACACACGTCGTTGGTTTAGCCGCTCTGGTGAGACCTCAGGGTCAATCCAACCCCATGGCAATTACGGTTCACTGGTCAGACCTCTAACTATTTTTGCAAGTTCTTGCTTGGAGGACTTAAATCGGGTAGTCCTGGTCAGACCTCGTGCTCAAGGCATAAGATGAGAATGACACATGCTCTTGACATTATTACGTGTTTACTAATGTTTAGACCGATCTCATAAATCTAAGAGTTGCATTAAATGAAATTAACGCTCGTCGCTTACCTCTTGCCCTACTTGTTTTCGTATTGGTCAGACCTTTGTTACCAAGTAGGAGGTCAAGTTGGATCTTAGTCTTAATTAGTAAATTAATTGGGTAGTTAATTCTATTAAGAATTTAATTATCAAAAATACTAAATTGAACTTTCTATGTTCTGATTAATTGTGTTATTGCAACATAATTCGTAAACGAAAGTTTGTTTTCTCATAGAAGACAAACATAGTCTCTCTTCCTGGTAAGAAGAGCGAGACTTACTCCTATCTCTTCTCGTTGGTTGACAAGAATAAGATAAGGTTATAATTGAATTATTATCAATTATATTTAAACTCACTTTTTAAATCTTTCATTACCCTCTTTCGGTTATGAAATCTTTAAAAGATAACATATTTGTGTAACTAGAGAACATTTTGTCTATAGCTACCAAATAATGACATCTTGCACTTGTCACGATGTATGAGTTTAAACCGCAATGAGTAAAGAAAATTACTAGCAGGTCTTCTAGGTATATTTTCTTAGACTCAAATTATTCCTTAAAAGTGCTAAATACCCTTGTGGGCATGCAAGCGATAAAGTAGGAATTGCATGCTAAAATGTTCAAGTTAATGAAAGCATGAATGGCTAGTCCCTTATCTACATAAGTAGAAATTCATATACTCAGTTCAATACCTAAGTACATTGTTACTTGTAGGCATTCTAAGAGAGCATGAAAGTAAATAAATCGCTATTTACTTTCTACTAGTGATGCAACACTTACAATGTTGACAAATCCAGTGGGAGTTTGCGTTTTATTATTGGAAATACATTCATCTAATGTTGTCAATTTCAGTGGGAGATACAAGATTTTATTTTTTTGTTAGTTGCCTTTATTATTTCTAGCTCACTTTGAAATAATTCATTATTTTCCGAATATGAACGACCATAGTTTAAGGAAAATTGCATTTTATTTTATAGATAACACGTTACCTTTCCGATGTCGCTTTCCGAAAAGTTATCTATAGAATAATAATCCGTAATTCCTTATTAAACGTCATGGTTCGAAATCTACTTGTAATATCTATGACACTATCATATTGTTTGTACTTTCGAGCGCGTGTCGTGTTGTATTAAATAACGTTATCTCGTACACAAGTGGGAGAAATCTTAAGTGTGTGCAAGGAACTACATATAACGCTATGATTATTGGTTTCTCTCGACCGAAAGGTAAGGAAGCTAATCATTTTAATAGGACTTAAACACACAAGATGTTTGTTGTCCTATTACAATTAAATGTCAAGATATAATAGTAAGCTGCTTCAACATTTTGACTACATGTTTTAGTCAATAGACTTATGATTGAATTATATAATCATAATTATGAAGTATAAAATTAACTTGAAATTACTATTGAACTCAAGAGTTTGCGTTCATAATTACTTTAGTTAGAATAATTATGTTCTTGTTAAGACATAATTATAAAGTCCTTGATTTATCAATGACTCATAACATAAAGTAAGTAGTAAAATTATTATGTCTTCTTAACACATGAACAATAAGGTCCTTGAATTATTCAAAGACTTATGATGTATACTTGACATGTTCTGTTTTCTTGAAACACGTGAACATAGAGTTATTGTACTATTCAAAGATATATACGTTATAGCATGCACTTGGTTTAAAATACTTTCTATTCAATTTGGCTCGACCCAATTGGTGAGTATTTGATTCAAAGAGAATTAAGTTGTATAGGGAATTCTGATAGAGTCTCAATATTCATAGAATACCCATAGAATACCATATTATTTTGGTATGTCTAATGTGTTGAAACAAACTATATTCATATTATTTAATTTCTGATAACTTCAATTCCTCTAACTCCAAAAATCGATCAAGGTTAGAATTTTGCGTGTGTCATGGATACACTCAATAAAGTTTCAACCTAGAAGGTATTCAAAACATAATCTATTTATGGATTGGGATGAATCCCATTATGTCTTGATTAAAGTTCTAAAATTAGTTAATATCTTATGAAGCATATTATTAACAAGCTAGATTTGAGAACTGTAAAATGTATTTTGTTGTCCCAATTAAGAACAATTTATTGTTGCTTTAATACTTAGTATTTAGAGGAGTATCTCTTCTTACAAAAGTAAGTGGGAGTATCTATAAATCTTGAAGATATTCAAGAACAAAATACATAACCTTCTGAATTCACTTGCTGATGTCATACTAAGGTTAAACATAAAAATGTCGAACCATAGTATAATGTAACTCTCATTCATAAATCCGTAAGGATGCCTCATCAATAGAGTGATATTTTTATATCAATGTTGAGGAATATAAGTTAGAGGGTCTTATTAAACCTACTAATTAATAAGATGAATTATCACATCTTAAATCTGATAAATATCTTAGAACTATGAATGACAAGATGCAGTCCTTAAAAGGCAATCAATGTTTTAAGCTTGATTGATCTTTCACCAAACAGTAAAATGTAAGGTTAGAATGAGTTTATTTTGAAGAAAGACTCATAAGGACAAGATTGTACACATATTAATGCTTGACTGATGATAAGAGTTTTAAATCTTACTCAAGCAATTGACTATGATTGAATCTTGCTTTTCTACACGCATTAATTATATAAAGATACCTAATTGTCATACAGGGTTTCTTGAATCTGACATATGGCAAATTAAGGATCATAACTCTTTCCTTAACGATTACCTTGCGAGGACGATGTGTAATCAAAAAGGGTTATGAGTCTATATTTGCAATATGACAATTAAGTTATATAACTCTTTTCTTTATGATTACCTTTTGCGAGGACGATGTGTAATCAAAAGATTATGAGTTTAAAGGAATCTTTATAAAGGATACAAGATAAAAGAATCAAAGTGTGGATTAGATCATGCATCTAGGAGATGATATCATAAGTTTAATCACAATATGGTTTATGATTAAATTAAGATAACTCCAGAGTACATCTGACATCAAGTGAGAGCACTATGTTTTTCCTTAAAATTCATATGTTGTGTAACATATTGAAAGCATCATTCCATCAAAGCTAGATATTAATCCTTAGGTTGGAATGAAACTTTACTTGGGAATGTAGGAAATAAAACAAACGACCTTGGAATAAATGTTTAATGAAATAAACATATGCAGAAATTAAGTCCAACACAATGCAATACATCATTGAAGCAAGTCTTAAATGATATATTTCACTTGAGATAATTTAATACATGGATGGAAACCTTGTGTTTTTAACGAAGGATTCATCATGTATATATTATATTGTGTATGAGACTAGTTGTAACTTTTGCACGAGAGCAAGATGAGCTAACAACAACAGTATCTAATTGAGAGTGTTTAGATGACTGATAACAACAGTATCTAATTGAGAGTGATTTAGATGACTGTTAAAACAAATGTTTACGAATTATATAAGGCACAGTGTTGTTTGTGTACACATGATGCTAGAAGGTAATCGATTCTAGTTGAAGAAGGATTGGTCATTTATGATAAATCTGCTAACTAGATAAGCTCACTTAAGAGCATTGTTGCATTACACATTAAAGAATGAGAATGTTTTACATTTTAAGAAACTGTAAAGATGACTGTCTGAGATAGGTATGTTGTTGACTTCAGATACCCTATAAAAGGTACTATTACCTTGTCCATACTATGACTCTTGCAATAGTATGCACTTGAACAATAAGACACTCATCTTATTATTCAAATCTTTCATAATATGTGAATTTGAAACAAGTATTTAAAAAGTTTACTCAGATAACTATTTAGTTGTCTTGTAAAGAAAGAGTTGAGAATGTTGGAAATATTGGACTTCAACTTGCTAATTAGTTTCATGCATATCTGTTTTAGTATTTGGATAATTAGGATGGTAAGACAATTTTTACTTTTTGATAAATGAAGATACGTGATATTTTTCATTCATACATATAATAATTGCTATCCTATATTTGCATGTTTAATCCGTGAATGATTTTATCATTCTAAATATGTCCATTGTCAGTTAACAATATGAGAATATTGTTACATAAGGCAAATGTGAGTGTTGGTTATATTCTTTGAATATACGGATTGTTCCCGCCAAACTCATATGTATTCATAAGGGATGCATATTGGATACCCCACCTTCGAATATTTACTTTTGGATCCTCTTCATGAGTAAAAATCGAAGTCATCCTTTAACTTGAGATACAAGCAAGTTTTGCATGTGTGGATATCACTTTTTGATTATAAGTCAAACGCTATCCTGAATAAGGTAGTCATAAAGGCTATTTTTGGAATTGATGTGATTGCAGCATCCACAACACTTGTATCAACAAAGAATTTGTTTTCCTCACTTTATATGGGCAGAAAGATACCATGGCCCTCTCAGAATTAATTAGATAATTGTTATGGCCCGTACCAATTGGGTAATCCAAGATGAGTCTTGATTACATTTGGTATATCTGAATTTATTTCATATAACGAGAAACATAATGTTAAAAACTTTGATGAGTTAGGATTCCAATATCCATGGTTTAACGGTATTATCTGTAACAAAGGATATGATGATATGTAAGAAATTTAAAACTAAACATTAATAAGCTGAGATTGTTCTTGAAACTATTATCTCAAGTATTTCTAATTTAAAGGTAATTGTGTGTGTTTGCTAAACGTTGCCTATTATCAGTATATCTGCAAGCTTGCTATACTGACTCCCAAATGGGAGCTGTTGGAATATGGTAGTCGGTTCCGCAAGTTATACGTTAGAAATACGTGAGCCTATTGGGGGCACACGCGTTAAACACATAGAGTATGTTTTACTTCACGAAAATATTTAAATAGTAGTTATTTACCGTTAATTATTTAATAAGTATAACAAATATTTAAATAGTAAAACCAAGGGACTAAAAACGAACAAAACCTGAACCCGTAGGTGGGCTATTGTAGCCGACTCCCACAAGGATTCAAAAGGGGTGTTTGGTTTGTTTATGGGAAAAGAGAAAGGGGGAAATGGAAACTTTGGTTTCCTTATCCTACAAGAATTGGGGTAGGGTTATGTGCCTATATATACACATATCCCTCACCTCATTCTTCATTCATTTAATTGATAAAATCCTTAAACCTTAAAATAGTTTTGGTGCTCTCCTTTCCCCCACAAACCCTAACCGAAACCCTAATTATATAAATTAGGGATTTTCGGTCCTTCTCTCCCCTTCACCAAATTCGACAAACCCCAAAGGGTTTTTCGGTTCTCTTGTTTGAATCAAGATTCTCACGTGGTGCTCGTTGGTGGTTCTCCTAGCTCGACTGATGTGCGGTTGTCATATGACTTCTACACGAGAAGTTTTACAACTCCTTAGGCAGTGCACCTAATCGTTGTAGTGTAGTATGGGCAAGACTCGAGGATGTTTATCGTTCACTCGAGAAATAGGTTGGGAAGGCTGTATCACGGTCTAACAGAATTCTAAGGGTTGAGGGAAGATTCTTTTTGTATTTTTGTATTTTATAAAAGCAGGTAAAATCATATAATTGAGAGAGTGGTTTGGTTTTAGCTATTAAACTAAATAATAATCTAAACTAATGGTGATAACAATAAGATAAAAGATTGTGTCTATTTAATCATGTATTACTCCCTAGATTGCTTCTCTTAGTGTTGTTGCCTTGTCACACTTGTGATGATCTATGTAATTATTTCCTAAAGCATAAACGAATTACACGAACCCGCCGTCTACTTAGTATGCCGCTAGAGCAACGCACATGCAAGGTAGTATGAAGACTGTTACCCGATGGTATCCTTTCTACACAATTACGTTTCCCTAGACATATCAACAGCGATGCAGACAAAAGCTGGTTTTCTAAGACCTAACGTGCACATCCATCACAAGAAGCAACACCACTAAGATCTACATTCTAGGTTTCATACAATCATATATAAACACAATAATAGGTTTAGCCAAGCATGTTAAGAATAAAGCAAGAGCAATAAATCACACAACACATAGACATATTGAATGATTAAGTAAACCTTACTTGATTAAAACATGAATTGGAAGAGGTACAATAGGGTTTTTAGGCCCTAAAATCGTCTCCTACAGCTGCTAAACGAACTAGGGTTCGTACCCTCTTTTTATTCTAAAGTTACACACTCAAAACCCTAAATTCGGGTTTGTATATATAAGAAAATCGACGCGACGGCGTCGCGTTTTAATCGTGACGCCGTCGTAAAATGAATCTTCTAGATCTGCGTTTGAGTCGGTGCGGGCTGACGCCGTCTTGAAATATGTGACGCCGTCACTTGATGAGTTGTGACGGCGTCGTGTATGGCTTGTGACGCCGTCTCCAGGCTCTGTGAGCACAAATCTTCAAGAGTCTTGGTGTTGGTTTGTAATCTCGTCCGTTTCTTCTCCAAATGAGCCCAAGTCACGTGTAATTCATCCAAATGTCTTCCAAATGCGAAATACCTGAAAAGGAACGATTAAGTACCTATTTTGGACATAAACACATGATTTTGAGGTTAAACGACCCCGAAAAAGTGTATAAAATGACACTTCATCATCGACAAAGGCATAAACCCACTTACGGTTTATTTGGTTTTCGGTTTTAAAGCAACCGAATTAGGGGTGTTTGGTTATCGGTTAAACCCTAACCGATTTAGGGTTTACTCGGTTTATTGGTTTTCGATTCAAGCTCAAGAGGTGCGTTTGGATTCTGGTATAACACGTGGTGTTTGGATTCGTGAAGGTAGACTAGCAATCAACTCGTACTCGGTTGACGTGTTTGTGTGAGCAACCGTAGAGGCAGTAACTTAACTGCTAAACTCGTTTCAAGAATAAGATCAAGAGGTAAGTAATTATTTACTTTTATGTTATAATTATTTACTTTATTAAGTGTTAATCTATGTGCCTTAACTAAATCCATTTTACTGCGCACTCGTAGCTAAATTGGTTACCTAGTATGTTAAATCCCAATAATTTTTCAAAGTCAAAACCAAACGAAACCAATCATAGAACGAATAAAACCAAACCATACACCAAATTAAAATTCAGTTTCATTTTAGTTAAAACCAAGAAAACCAAATTCAAGTAAACTCCAAAATATAATCTAGAACTCAAAAATAAACACCTAAATTTTTAAATAAAATTAACAAATCAAAATGTCTTATAAAGTGCTCTCGTAAATCAACAAAAAAAAGTTTAAGAAACAAAAAGGTTTCAAAACTTAATGGAAATAAATGAAAGAGAAATAAAATACAATTTTCTACGACAAAAGTTTTCAGAAGTCTTATTAGCTTGAATATTTTGACTTCAAGCATCCAAACTCACTTGCAACTTTTCTTTTGCCTAGTGTATGTGAATTTTTAGGAATCAAGTAGGTAAACTCTTGCTCATATGCATCAATGCTTGATTTGATGAGTGATTAGTTTAACGATATTTTAAAAAACTTGACTTGCTAGTTAGGATAATACAGTAATATAGAATATATGTCGGAGGTTTGTCCGCAGAGATGATTAGTGCTTCAACTTGTTACTTTGGTGTTACCATTTTGACTTCTCTTTTTTGAGGAATTTTGTACTATTAGTGTACTTTGGGCTGAATTCAACAAGACTGTGATGCTTCCTAAGTGAGACGATGTTGATGATATCATCCTTTCCCAGATAGTATCCTAAATGAGAAAGGTCTTTGAGCAGACTAGTGCATTATTCTTATGAGTCTCAAGGGTGTCTGTTTGGGAGGGAGCTGAAGAAAAAGAGCCTATTGGTTGGGAGGGAGTAAAAACTCAACTAGATATTGCACAAGAAGTTCAGAGCATAATTCATATCAAAGCCAAATTATTCGGATGAGAGAATTCCAAGGATGGAAAAAGAGAATCAGATTCAGAAGACTTCTACATGACTAGGAGTGCAAGAAAATGAAGCTTCTTCAAGACATGCAGCTAATTTAGAAACTTCGTGATCACCAGAAGCATATGAAGAAAGTTTTTGGAGACATGTAAGGAAGTTATGAGCAGAAATCCAATCAAGTATCGATAGAGAAAACTTCTAAGTCATCCTTAGCAAGTATACTACAGTGTGTTCGTCTACAAGCTAAAGAAATAAAGGTGGAGTATTCAAGAAGATCAAGGTCATTGAAGACAATCTTAAGGAATGTTGGACTTCATTTGTATAATTTTTCTTTATTTTTTTGCTTGTAGGAAACATTGCAACCAATTCACATGTGACACCATCTTGGAGGGAGATTGTTAGCCTTACTATTTTGTAAAGCTGACGTCTTACACGTGAACTAGACTAGTTATAGACCAACTACTGTATGCATGGACTATTATTGTAAACAAAGGATAGATAGCTTAAGTTAGGCATATATAAATCCCTCGTGGCTCTCCATGAGGAGGGGTGTGGATGTTCATTGTATTTTTCATTCAATCTAATATTACTTTGTTCTTCCACTCGCTCTCTACTTTTGTTAGCCTCACTTTTAGTGAAGCTGGCGTCTTACACGTGAATTGGATTAGTTTTGGACACTGCGTGTTACGCAGGGGTCTTTTATGTTAACTAGGAATAGTTAGTTTTTTCTTTTAGTATAAATACCCCTCATGGCTCTCCATGAGGGGGTGGATGTTCATTTTTCTTTTTTTCCTTAATCTAATCTTTCATCTTTTTGTGTTCATCCCCTCTCTTTACTTTCTCTCACTAAAACTACACAATGATTTATCTTGTTTATTTTGATCAACCAAGACCTCCCGAAAAGGTGTTTTTGTTCCTTGTCAATTGGTATCAAGAGCTAACCGGGGGTGTTATGTATTTGTGTTTGTTGGGTTTCGTGATATTTTTTTTTTTCTCGTGGACTGATTTAAAAGAAAAAAATGGGCACGAATTTGTTTTTTCTTGTAACCGTGTTATAACAGTTTTACTATTAAACTGTTTTATAACTGTTTCTTATTTTATTTTTTATACCTTGGTTTTTATTGTATCTATTTTTTTGGTTCATCTCTTTTGTGGTACGACTGTCACAAGGACGAAGAAACATCATCGAAAAAGACTAAGATGTCGCGGTTTGGCAAGATGTGCTATACAAGGTGTTTGATTTCATTGTGAACCGAACAAGTTACAAATTCTATGGGAACCGATCGAGTATATCTTTGAAAGGAACCAAACTAGTTGAAGTCACAAGAGCCGATCTAGTCATTCTCAACTACAACCGATCGAGTTCAAATCCCTGAGGACCGAACCAATGTCAAGTAGTGTCAACCGAACAAGCAAACTCTTTGTCAACCGATCGAGTAACTTTTGTTAGAGCCGAACGAGTGTAAGCTTGCAAGAACCGAACGAGTAACAATAACAAAGACCGAACGAGTTTGCAAGCTAGTTGGAATCGATCTCGATCGAACTAGCCATCGATCGAACTAGTTGATCCGAACGAGAGGATCGAACTAGTTGAACCGAACGAGCTCAATCTTTAAGCAATCGAACGAGTGGTTTTTTTTGCTAGACCGAACGAGTGAAAATCTTTTATGGACCGAACGAGTTTAAACATGGGTGAATCGAACGAGTGATGTCATTCGAGACCCGAACTAAAACCCAACCGTGTCAACTCGGTAGTTACCGAGTTGACCGGGTCGACTCACTGAGTCATGTACCAAAACAACAAACAACAGACTCGATTCAACCATATCAACAACATCATCACAGCGTCATCAAAACCCATTCGTCTCAACTCAATACAACAAAAATCCCACTTCAACTCCACCCTTTTCAAGACTCGAAATATAACGACAACTATAAAATTGTTCTCAGATTCGTGCTTGGGGTATTAAACCACAATCTTTAAAGATTATACACATTTCCATCATTGATCTTTCGAAAGCTTCGCTTTCTTTTTTTCGAATTTAAAGATTGACATATAACAACTATGTTATATTCGATCTTTCCTTCGATTTTAGAATAGCAAGTAACAAATCAAACCTACCCGAGACCATTTTCATGATCTTGAAGCCGTTTAGAATTGAAGATCTTCACAAGATGATATGGGAGACGTGGTGGGATAGATATGGGATTGTGTGAGAAGAGGCGTGGTATGTGTGTGTGAGATTAGGGATTCTTTACCCTAATAATAAGGGATGATATTATATATATTCTTTACCCTAATAATATGGAATCGGGCTGAGGTGATAGCAAATTTGATGGGGCCGTGTATAAATACTTGATGGACATGGATCTTATCACACAAAAGTAGGCCAAGATTTATTGGATGGATGTTGGGCTGGTGAGGTTTATGCCAGATGGACTATGACACAAAGTCATTGGGCCGGTTATAAGATGATTGTTGAGCCGATTTTAACAAAATTCTTGTGGGCTGAATTTCATTATTGTTTGATTAGTACTTTAGTGATTGGTCTACTAAACGGTTGGCTAGATTTTTGGACTTGGGCTGGTAGTTAACCGAAAGTAGACCGGGCTGAGTTATGTTATCGGATTAACCGGGTATTAAACATTATCTTGTCGGGTAAAGTATAAAAGACCGGGTTTATTACTTGGACGGGCCATGCTTATGTAAATTTATTGAGCCCGCTATCCGTTAACAATCACATCACATCAAAAAAATCACGAACAACAACACAACAAACACAATACATTACACTAAAACGATCCTTATCAAAATTCATCTTCATTCACAAAGGCTATTAATTGACTTTTAATGACCACGGGAGGTTTTGGTTTTTTTTTGTTCGATTAATGCACATTTGGGATTGGGATAGTAGTATTTCACGAGGAGGTGTGTACATTATTTCGTCTTTGTTTTTCGTCAACGGAAAGATCTAAAGATGAGAGGACTTGTTAGGGCATTATCACCGAGTTTGTGAATGAAGACTTGATGTATTCTTGATATACTCGATGTAAGGAGTTAAATTGGTAGTAACTCACGGGTTATTGCTTATCAACTTAAAGGAGAGGACAGTTACCATTGCTAGTACTCAGTTCTTTATTTGTCCTAACGTATAGGGTTTGAGGAGTTTTGTTTTTTTTTTCAAGAGGAGGTGTTGTATTTCTTTATATACTTTGGGTGGTATTTTGGTGCTGTGGTATTTTGGTACTTAGAGATTTGCCCTCTATGCACCTTCTTCATCAACGCTGTGTGATTTAAGTACAAGATTTTGATTAAGTCACCA
Source organism: Tanacetum coccineum (assembly GCA_026074375.1). NCBI lineage: Eukaryota > Viridiplantae > Streptophyta > Magnoliopsida > Asterales > Asteraceae > Tanacetum > Tanacetum coccineum. Next base: position 21,881 of record BQNB010061579.1, on the reverse strand, counting down.
AGGTCGTGGGGAGTATTGTTGCTTCCTTACTCGGGTTTCATTTTCATCGGGTTGTCTCATCAGTGGCATCAGTAATTAGCCTACTGAAAAATAGATAAGGGGAATTTCAGTTTATGGGTTGATCAAGAGAGAATTGTAAAGAGGTAAGAGCTGTACCGACATTCTTTCTCACAGAGCATTGCTTATTTCCATATCACAGGGCTTTAAATGACGCTTAAGGTAATGCAGTTTACCATGTTGGCATAAAGATGTACACATGGCTTAGGATATACGTCCTCAGTTTGGGTTAGTCATCATCTGGAGGGAGAAGAGGAACAGAAATGTGTACATCGGTACATAGTTGAATTTTTTATGCTACCTTTTTGGATGTTACCGTTTCAGATTCATTGAGGAAAAAAATTGCGTAAACTCGGGGGACACTTAATTGTCTTTGGATGTAGCAATTCATATTCTGCTCTTTCCTGGTGGGAGAAAGAGATATGTTTACATTCAAGGACGCACAACAAGCTTTCATGATCGGGGCCGTTCTAATATTATTTTTGAGGAGGTTAGTCCCTCTGAGATGGTTCAGAGATCGATTAGTGTTTCAAACTTGTTACTTTGGTGTCTCCGCGGTTTTTCTGGGTTTTTCGACTTCAAGGGTTATGGTTTAAGGGATATTAATTTATTAAAGTAAAATGTGTATTTGGGTTGAATTCAATCAAGACTGGGTAATGCTTCCTAAGGTGAAGAACGATAGTTGTTGATATCCATCCCTCCCTTAAGATCGGTCCTGTTTTTCATTTTTTTTTGTATAATTTTATCTGTCTATGGGTTGTCTTTGTCTGTTGTTGGGGAGGGAGCTGAAAGATGTGTTCAAAGACAATAATTCATATCAAGAAGCCGAAAGTATTACGGTTAATAATAAGAGAACTTCAAGGATGACATATGAGATTGCAAGATTCTGATTATACTTCGACATGACCAGAAGAAGTGCAAGTAAATTTTGAAGGCATTTCAAGTAATTGCAAGACTACTTTTTCAGAAATCTTCGTGAATGACCAGAAAGTGTATGAAGAAAGTTTTTGAAGTATATGTCAGGAAGTTATGTGCAATAAAAATCAATCAAAAAACCGGGGGGCAGTATCGTTTAGATAAAAAACTTCTATGTCATCATCAAACATTTCGGGTTCGTCTACAGCTTGGAAGACATTAATAAAGCTGGGAGTATTCAAAGTTGAGTATCGTCTCAAAGTTATTCTCAAGGAATACTGGCACGTCATTCTTAATCATTTTTTCCTTTATTTTTGTTTGTAGGGAAATCATTGTAACCAAACTTCACGGGGGTCTGACGCCATCTTGGAGGTGATTGTTAGCCTCACTTTTAGTGAAGCTGGCGTACTGTAATCGTGAATTGGCATTAGGTTTTTTTGGGAACCACTGCGTGTTACGCAGGGGTCTTTTATGTTAACTAGGAATAGTTAGTTTTTTTCTTGCTGACGTCTTACACGTGAACTAGACTAGTTATAGACCAACTACTGTATGCATGGACTATTATTGTAAACAAAGGATAGATAACTTAAGTTAGGCATATATAAATCCCTCGTAGCTCTTCATGAGGAGGGGTGTGGATGTTCATTGTATTTTTCATTCAATCTAATATTACTTTGTTCTTCCACTCGCTCTCTACTTTCTCTCTCTAAAACAATATGTCTTATTCTATGTTCTTTGATCATCCTCGACCTCCCGAAAGGTGTATTTTAAGCTTGTCAAAATAAAACTATCATTCATTTTTATAGATTTCAACACATATAATTAACGCTAGACGCGTACTCGTGAAAAACGACGGTGTATATCAACAAATATTTATATTTACGAAATTATTATTCTGATTCAACACTTGATGCAAAATGTGTGTTTTTTGAAATACAAAGCGTGTGTTTAAAAAATTAATATAGTGTTTTTTTGAAGAAGTTGTCAAGTTTAGAATTGATAAAGCTTAATGTGCGGGGTACTTAAGGGTAACTTAAGCGAACTACATTCATTGAAGTTTCGAGATTTGAAATTTCAAAATTTTAAAAATGAGCATTCACTTTTTATAATTACTATACTTTAACAAAACCTAGTATTTTTGGACAAACACTATTCCCGAAGTACACAAATCCCAATTTACTAAACACCTCTCTCTCCCACTTTCGATATCTTCTTCCACTATTATCCAGCTGGTAAAATGAAAATTTTACCAAACTCCTCCTTATCCCACTTTGGATCTTCTCTCACAACGTCTAGGTGTTGATCCCACTTCAATAGATCGAATTCTTTAAGCTTGTATAAAGATTACTTATATTAGATAAATCTAACACAACTATAGTAGAAACTTTGAATGTATTAAAGATTATGCGGAATCTATTCTTTAATATTAAGAAAAACTATCGATGAAATAGTAATTATATGAATATATAATTCAACAAACAAAAGCTCCAATATTATAATAATACGAATACTCTCAAAGTATTAGGGTTACAAAGACCTTGAAGCTATGATAATTCTATGAATGACTCATTTTTGATACTCTGTGAAAAACTATATTCAACTCTATGCCCTAGGACCTCCTTGTATACACCAAGGAGTCCTATACGGCTTACAATACTTTTCTAAGTAATCATAATCTTCTAAACAAATAACTTATACATATCTATTTATTACAAAATATCTCATACAAATCACATCAGTAGTACTAACTAACTCAGCAGTACTAACTTCTTCACTAGCAGCATTAACTCCTTCAGCAGCATTAACTTTGTACTAACAGTAGTAACTTTTGTACTAGCAGTAGTAACTTTGTACTGCATTGTAACTTCACTAGCAGTCTTAAACACTTAGAATCATTTTCATTAAAATTCTCCAGCAGCAGTAACTTTGACTGAGCAGAATTAACCATCTATATACTTCATGTATCGAACAGTTCTGGTCTACTGTCAAGGTCAAAACTATCAATGGGGAAGTACAGTTACATGCCCTAGTAAATGGCAAGAAGATAATCATCACAGAATTAACTGTTAGAAGAGATCTTTAACTAGAAGATGCGGAATGTGTTGATTGTCTACCAAATTCTACCATCTTTAAACAACTTACACTGATGGGGTATGAGAAGATTTCACAAAAGCTAACTTTTTATAAGCCATTATTCTCTCTATAATGGAAATTTCTGATTCATACTATTCTACAATGTCTAAGTACAAAGACTACTACATGGAATGAGTTTAGTAGCACTATGACATCTACTATTATCTGCTTAGCAACAAATCAGAAATTCAACTTTTCAAAGTTCATTTTTGAAGGTATGATTCAAAACTTGGATAATGTGTCTGGGAAATTTTTTATGTATCCAAGGTTTGTACAAGTGTTTTTGAAATAACAACTTGATGGGCTGCCAACTCACAAAAGAATTTATATTGCACCCTCTCATACTAAGAATATTTTTGGAAATATGAGAAGGGTAGGCAAAGGTTTTTCTAGTAGTGTAACACCTTTGTTTCCAACAATAGTGGTACAAAACCAATCTGAATTGGGTAAAGGTTCAGCAATGCCCACTGATCCCCATCACACACCCACCATTACTCAATCATCTCAACCTCAAAAGACATAAAAACCTAGGAAGCCTAAGAGAAAGGACACTCAGGTACCTCAGCCTAGTGATCTTACTGACAATGTTGCAAATGAGGCTATCCATAAGGAGTTAGGCGACAGTTTGGTGAGGGTTGCCACTACTGCTTCTAGCTTAGAAGCAGAGTAGGATAGTGGTAATATAACTAAGACCCAATCCAAGGTAACACCTAATGAATCTAGTTCCCTAGGAACTACTTCAGGTGGTGGTCCCAGGTTCTAAGAAACCATGAGGGATACTATTGCTCAAACTAGGTTTGAGAATGTATCTAAACTTTCCAATGATTCACTGCTCGCAAGAGGTAAAACACTTCGAAGTGATGAGGATAGACTTAAACTTGATGAATTGATGGCATTTTGTACCACTTTACAATCTAGAGTTCTTGATTTAGAGAAGACAAAGACCAATCAAGCTAATGATATTGCTAGTTTGAAAAGGAGGGTCAAGAAGCTTAAAAAGAAAAGAAGGTCAAGAACTCACAAGCTGAAGATGTTATATAAAGTTGGTTTGAGTGTTAGGGTAGAATCCTCTAGAGATGAAGAAAGTTTGGGTGATGATGCATCCAAACAGGGGAGGATTAATGCTATTGATGCAGATGAAGACATTACCCTGTTTAATGTTCAAGATGATGCTGACAAAGAAATGTACGATGTGGGTACTGTGACTGGTGATGAGGTGTTTGCAGAACAAGAAGTTGTTGCTAAAGATGTGAATTTAACTGTTGATGAGGTTACTTTGGCTCAAGCACTTGCAGCTTTGAAAAGTGTAAAATCCAAGGTAAAAGGGGATTATAGAAGAGCCAAATATACCAGTTAATGTTGCCAGTGCTTCAACAAAGGTTAGTGCTGCTACAACAACAACTGCTACAATTCCAACCCCAATGAAAGGAATTATTATTACTGAGCTGGGTACACCTACAATAACGAGATCTTTACAACAACCATCACAGGCAAAAGTTCAGGATAAAGGCAAAGGGAAAATGATAGAACCTAAACCTGTTAAGAAAATAAGTAAGAAATATCAACTCAAGAGTGATGAAGAAGAAGCTAAAAGATTACAAGCTGAGTTTGATGAAGAGGAGAGACTTGTAAGGGAGAAGGATGAAGCCAATGTTTCCTTGACTAAATAATGGGATGATATTCATGCTAAGATTGAGGCTGATCATGAATTGCCTCAAAGACTTCCAGTAGAGGAGCAAGAAGAGTTGTCTGTTGAAGAAAAGGCAAAATTATTTCAACAACTCTTAGAACAAAGAAGAAAGCACTTTGCTGCTAAAAGTAGAAGAGCAAAGAAACAAACCACCAACCCAAGCTCAACAAAGAAAAATCATGTGTACTTACCTAAAGAATATGGAAGGAAAGAAGCTCAAAGACTTGAAGAACAAATCTTTTGATTCTATTTAGAAGATGTTTGACAGAGCTTTCAAGAGGGTGAATACATTTGTTGACTTCAGAACAGACTTGGTGGAAGGTAGTTCAAAGAGAGCAGGAGAAGAGTTGGAACAAGAGAGTACTAAGAAGCAGAAGGTGGATGAGGATAAAGACATAGCAGAGCTTCAAAGTCTAATGGAAGTCATTCCAGATAAAGAAGAAGTTTTAATTGATGCTATACCTTTAGCTATTAAGTCTCCAAGTATTGTTGGCTGGAAGATTCACAAAGAAGGAAAGAAAAGCTATTATCAAATAATGAGAGCTCATGGAAAGTCTCAAATGTACAGAATCTTTAGTCATATGCTTAAAAATTTTAGCAGGGAAGACTTGGAAGATTTGTACAAGTTGGTAAAAGGTAAATATGAGTTAAGAAGACCAGTGGAAGACTTGGATTTGTTGTTATGGGGAGATTTGAAGATAATGTTTGAACCACATGTTGAAGATACAGTATGGAGGAATCAACAAGACTACAAAGTGTTGGAATGGAAGCTGTATGAACTCTGCGAGTACTATTCTTGAGGATGCAACATGTGTACATGTACATGCTAGTAGAAAAGAGATATCCCCTTACACCATCTACAATTACAAATATGCTGAACAAGAAGCTTACAGGTTGATTATTTTAGTAAAATGGCATATCAGCTTCTTAAACTTCTCATAAAACAGGTTAAGAATCAATGAAGTATTTGGAAGCATCCTCCTGGTGATTATGGAGCTTTTAAAATAAGAACTTGAATGGATTTTGAAGAAAATATCAAGTTTAGAGGGGAGGATTGTTGGATTAAAGCCTTCTTAATGCTGCTAGTATTACTACTGCTAGCTCCATATCAGAGTCTAATGCTGATCAGTCAAATTAGTGCTCTAGCTGGAGAATTTTCAGAATGAAAATTATTCTAATTGTTTTTAAGACTTGCTGTGAGTTACAACTGCTAGTCACAATAGTTACTATCTGCTCAAGAGGAAGTTACTACTACTATTGGAAGTTTAAGACGTGCTCAGAATACTTAGAAGAAAAATGTTAAGTAGTTACGACTGCAAGTACAAAAGTTACAACTATTAGTACAAAAGTTAATGCGCTAAGGATTTAATGCTGGCTAGTGAAGAAGTTAGTACAGCTGAGTCTTAGTTATAATGCTAATGTGAATTATATGAATTATTTGTGTAAAATATATGTATAAACATATTTGTTAAAAGATTTGATCATCTTAAGAAAAGTATTGTAAGCCTGTAAGAGACTCCATGGTGTATAAAAGAGGAGGTCCTAGGGCAAGAGATTGAGACACACCAGCAACACACCAACACCAGCAGCCACACCAGATACACCATACCAATATCGAGTCATTTCATGAGAATTATCATATCTTCAAGGTCCTTTGTAAAACTATTACTTTGAGAGTATTTCGTATTATTTATAATATTGGAGCTTTTGTTTGTTGAATTAATATGTTTCATATAATTACTATTATCATTGATAGTTCTTCGTAATATTAAAGATAGATTCCTGCATAATCTTTAATTAATACATTCAAACAAAGTTTTCTACAATAGTTTGTGTTAGATTTATCTAATATAATTAATCCTTATACAAGCTTAAGGAATTCGATCTATTAAAGTGGGACCAATAGTTGCCTTCTTGAACTATCTATTCCTTCCTGCTGGTACAAACTCAAGTTCTAAAGCTACAATACTAAACTACCGCACACTCAATTTTTGGTGGATTTTAGGTAATATGATGGAACTGAATATTAGGCCTTAAGAATTCTCACCAAATATTAATAAAGGTAATGTGCATTCGCAAAGATTAATTCTAGTTATTTAAGAAAAAAAATTTCAAAATTTTTAAAATTGGCATAATTTTCAAAGAAACTAGAAATCGAGAAGGCAAAAGATACGTCAAGTAGTTAAATCTAACTCCCATCCCACCCACATTGATTTTGTACAATGTCCCTATAGTCCATTAAGGAAATGAAATTAAACGAAAATGAGAAGAATTATGACAAAAAGCTCCTTGAGCATTGCTTTAAAATTTGAAATTAGGCTTTAGATTATCTTCGTCTTCCCGCAAGCTCTTTATCCCCTGTGATCACAAAAACAAACCAAAGCATAAAGCCGCTCTATAAGAATTATGAATTGTACAGAAAATACAAACCTAACTCACTTTCGTAGGAATCACGGTTGCATTTAGCATATGAAACAAGCCTTTTTTAAATCTACTTGTGGCCCACAGGGACGATTTAGCTCGTGATGCTTTCAGAGACCATACCCATAAAGTCTATTTACGTATACAAGGTTTAGACATGTTTAAAACTTAAATTTTTAGGATTTTTGCAGAAGGAGGTTACGGCGTAACCATAGTGGTTACGTCGTAATCAAATGGTAAAATTTTAAAGTTTTTAAGGTGTTACGTTTACCGAACGGCGTAGACTCTTGAAATGGTTCCGGTCGTGGTTACGGCATAACTGTTGCAAATTCAACAAGGTTACCAAATAAATATGAGTCAAGTCGGTCTCGAGAATTCCCTCTTAGCTTTTAGATTCTACAAAACAAAGTAAGAAACATGCAAACCAACTAATTCAAAAAGAAATTCATTAAATAAAAGACGAGTTGTCTCCCGACAAGTACTTTTATATATTAACGAGTATTTAAGTTAGACTCATGCTCATTCTACGTTACATCGTTTCCTAATTTTTCCTGCCCCTACATTCATAATAATTATTGTAAATATCTTTTTAGTCATGTTACATACCTTTCCAAAGGCCACTCTTACCCAGTTGTCAAAGCTTAAATTTTCCCATTCTAAAGTTGTTCATATATCACCGTTACTACTTTCCTAATTTTCTCCGTTTTCCTTAGGGTTGTCTCCTCCCTCCATCAACATTCTCCTAAATGGGGGTTACATGAAGCCCATTTGGTGCATATGTCTTCCTTCCACTGGTAAATTGGTTTACATTAATGTCTCCTTTTTGTATTGGAAATATCTTCTGAACTATTATTTATGTCCTTAATTATTTCTGCCCTTATATTGGCGATGTTAGCTGTTGTTCTGGGAAATTATTTTATTTTTTAAAATCTTAGTTCATGAATAACCGTCACCATCCCTAGTTTTATACATAAGTTATTTCAGCTTTTCTTTTAATTGGTAGGGGTTCTGTATAGGGCATTCCTAGTAACTTGTTCCTCTTTTGCTTATAAGCTTCATCATTATGATCAATGAATCCATCATATAATATAGGTTCTAGGTAATCAATGATTCCTTCCATGTCATCCTTATCTTTGCTAACCTCTAAAAACCATTCTTCAGGTAACTTGTTAACTATTGCCCTGATTATTGCTCTCTCTTTGGTGTCCCCACATTTCTTAAGGACTTCCTGTCTACTGTTAGTTCTTTTCCTCGTAATTTTTTCCCCTCCAGGCTTATTGTCCCAAATTTTTTGAAGGATTCTTTCTTTAGTTATATCGTTCACATTGCCGTACCTTGCCCTTACCCAACTGGTACAGCTTAATCCTTCCCATTCTAAGTTTATATGATCATTATCGTTTGTGCTTTTCTAATAATGCTTTAATTTTTGTCTAGGATTCCCCCTCCATCACATATTTCATGGTAAGGGTCACATGATGCCCATAATGTGTATCCTTTTTCATGTTCTTGTGAACAGGTTCACACCAATAGGTTTTATTGACAGCTACCATCCATTCTTAGTTCACCAGCCTATGATGTTGGTCGTTTGTTAAGGTGTTCACCAACAGCCGTATTACACTCTTGTTCCTTCATTTTGATTTTTACCCTATCTTCCTTGATCCCAAGCGAGACTTCTCTGGTGGAAATATTAATCTCAGCACGAATGTTTGCTAAAAAAGGTCGACCAAGAATGATAGTTTTACTGTTTAATTCCTTTGTATCGATGATTACAAAGTCGGAAGTGAAAGAAAACTTATCAATCTTTACCAGGACGTTTTCAACTATCCCCTAGGAGACACACCTAGTTTTATCAGCCATTTCCTACTATTGTGTTAGCATACTTTAGGGTCAGCAAGGCTTAATTATTCATCCAACATAGACTCAACATAATAATTACTGCTAGGCTCCTAAGTCTGCTATTTGCATTTATGCTAAATATATCACTAAACAAGGGATAATAAGACTAATTTCATTGTGTTTGGTTTCTTAGGTAGGGCTGATATCCTTTTCAATTTGGGCTGGTTTCTTTTTTTAAATGCACGTCATAATTTGGTGTGTAACCATCATTGCACTCACTCACTTCTGTTCTTCCGCTTCGAAGATTGATCGACGTCATGGGCTTTCCCACTTTCTAGGGCATCATCACTACGGCTTTTGCCTCCTTAAGGTTTTGAATGAGACATTCGTTCCTTTTTTTGTTGAATATTCCAGCATTTCTCTAACTCTGCTTCAAACCAATCACCTAGGCCTTGATTGATCTATTCTTCAATTTCCCTAGCGTATTTGCTCGAGGTTTTAGTAATTTATTTGGGGTAAAACATGGGATTGTGATGCCTGAAGGTAAGATTGTGGTTATTATGTAACTAATAAAGAGATCAGGACTTTTATGATGGGGGCTTAAATGGTCCCTGTATGTGGTAAGGACATCGACTTTGGTCGAGTGTTGATTTATATTCATACGTAATCCTGGTTTCCCCCATTGTTTCTTCATATTCCAGTAATTCCTGCATTCAAATCATCAACCTTTTTAGGTATCTGATTTTCTTGTGTAGGCCTAAGATACTGTTCAATGGTGAGATTTTTAAGTCAAAAAATCAACCTCATCCATGATATTTCCTAAAGAATAAATAGAAGTGAGAAAAGACATAATCATAAAAATCTCAAATTACCACTAATTTTTAGCTCCCCGGCAGCGGCGCCAAAAACTTGATGCGTATTTTCTTTTAAAATATATTTTTATCAAGTTTTAAATTTATAAAACTCGATCTACCTAACAACGCACTAACAGGCAGAGAACCCGATCGTGGGTAGTATATATTGGTAAATCCAAGGTCGTCCCTAGAGCTAAGGTGTAATTATTTTTAATTTGAAATGTCATGTTTTGAAAATGGTTTTTGATTTTAATTGAAAGAAATAGAAAAATAATAATAAATAGAATAACTAAAATTAAAAGGCAGGAATACAAGAGAGAAAACAAGCTAACCTAGTTACTTTCATACTATTGTTATGAGACATTTTCCTGTGCAATTCTAACTAAGGTTTCATACAGGTTTGTCTAATATCGATATACTTGAATGTGCATGATACAGTCTATACCTAAATTTCTCTATATAGTCCTGCGATTCTGAAATCATCCCGAAACATCTAGGAGGTAGGTTATCCAGTAGCAATGATGAAACCCAACTATTCCTAAACCATACTAATAGACCTATAAAGATTTATTAAACCCCTCTGAAAGAGTTCTGTCTTTTTACGTATCGGATGATTTGTTTGGTGACCGGAATCAGTTCCTACACCAGGTAAATAGTTGTGATCCTCCCTAGTACCCAATGGATCCCATCATGACAAGTAATCAATTAATGGGGCAAGCTAAGTCAAACCACCTGTACCACCAAAAACCCGACAGTAAACACATTAGTCAAGAATATCTAATGAAACCATAATTCAACAAGAAACAATCATAACAAAAGTGAATTCATAACTAGGCTAGCACTTTAAGTGCTTAACTGCTCATGGTAACGGAAACACAGTAAGAGTTAGAAGAAATCAATATTATTGGAAAAACTCTAATTTCTTACAAGATTCTTAATTTGAACAATAAATACAAAAAGTAATAAAGTGTGAACTCCTTGGGACCCCAGTGGAAATTCTTTGAAGGTTGGAAGCCTTTGTCGCCTCTCCAATTGGCTGTGGAGGAAGTGATGTCCGAATAGCTTGAATGAGACCTCTATTTATAGTTATCATACTTGTTACGACGTAACCAATAAAGGTGTTACACCGTAACCAACTTACACGACATTCCATAATTAAGCAGCTGCTACGGCGTAACCAGATATGGTGTTACTGATGACATCAAATAAAGTCTATTTTATAGCATCATATATCCTATGTATATTAACTCTTTTTGTATAATTATTGCAAAGAATTGTTACATAATCGTTTGTATTTGAGAATTGCAGTAATTATGGAGTACTTGGTGAAGTTATGCTAAAAGGCACGCATTTTGGAGCATAAACGAAGAGTTTAGGAAAGTCGACTGACCTGACAGCAAATACGCTGTATTATTCTAGACCTATACGACGTATCCAAGACTTTGACGAATTAAAAGACCATTGCCTGACTTTGAAGAATACGCCGTATCCACATCAACAATACGCCGTATGTAATACTTTGGTCAACGAAGAAGAAAAAGATGGATTTACCCAATACGCCATATCCATCAAGAAGATACGGCGTATCCTGCAATTACTTCCAAGAATCAACGAAGACAAAATACTAATACGACGCCGAAACCAGGAAGCCTCAATAACGCCGTATCCAAGATTATTATACACAAAGATTTCTGGAAGATATCAAAAGTACGTGTCCTTACTCTAAGAGCCTAATACGCCGTATCCCAGCATACGTCTAATCACGGCGTATTGAACCGACTAACTAGACTCGTATAGAATAGACTGATCCAAAACTTAGTTTTTAGGTATGCACGCAAGTTAAATCCCCCTAAACCACCGACAAGTCGACCAAGTGACTGAATAAAGAGGCATAGAAAGTCAGAAAGAGCCTAAGATCATAGGAAAACTCTGTAATACCTCCGCAATACCGAATACACATTCGATAAGGTTTTCATATTTTAATCGTTCAATATATCAACTGTGTGTATTTTACAATGAACTACGGACTGATCCTTTATGTATCAGCCATGTTTATAAGATCTAATGTTTAGTTTGTTTATCTTGATAGCTTAATTTATCGTTGATTCTTGTTTATGTTTATCAATTTATCTAGTCCTACCTATTTAAGGCGTTGCAACTTTGGTGTTGTTTGGGCGTAGGCTAAGAGTCTGGGATAGCTCTCTATATTGCAATTTATATATCTAGAATCATAGGATCACAAATATTGACCTATCCTTGCCTTTAGTTTACTGAGCTTATTGAGCCATAAGGTAACCGCATGGTATCAACAGAACGTTCCTTAATTCCATTGGTAAGGACTAGACAGTGGACTACTATTATATACAGAAGCCGATAAGCAAGTAATTTGGTAAATTCTCCAAGAGCTAGTGTATTAGTAAGAGCACATTACTAATACTCACTCCCAAAGATAATTAAATCAACAGATGCAACTTTATGCGGATGCTCTAAATTATAACAAAATAAGCGTGTCTGAGTCTTGGATGAAGTACCAGCCTAAGTTCCTAAGAATGATATGCCTTCGAGATAAACAATTAATGCACTAATTAAACAAACCTGCATATTTATTCATGATTATTCATGGTTGATATGTTTTCCTTACATTAGTTCTTGACCGCTTCTCTATCGTTTGTTTGTCTTCTTGTGTGTGTTAATTGCTTTACTTGTCATCAAAACCTTAGGTTAGATAACTAAACCTCGTGCCAGTCTCTCAGGCTGAAACCCCCCTTATCATTAGTTTAGGTTTAACTTAGGTTTAAATTAGATTAATTTAGTACTAACATAGATAACTAAAATACTGATAAACTTAGGAGTTAACGCTCTCGCTCTTAGTGATCGACACCCTACTTACCACAAAACTCCATCTGACCGGGTACATTGCCCGTTAAAGTGTTGTTTTTAGGTATAGTCGGCATAAAATAAATAGTAAAACTTGATACATAAATAACACCTACACAATGACACATCAAGTTTTTGGCTTCGCTACCGGGGAGTGAAGTTGTTTAATTCTTATTTATTAGTGTTTTAGTTTAGTATATATTAGTTTAGATTAATTTGCATATTTGCGTGTTTGTTTTTGTGTGTTTGATTTTTTGCATTGTATATTTTTGCATATTGTGTGTTTGTGTGTTTTCTGCATTATTCAAAGTACGCTATAAATTTTGTTTCAAACAAATACGACATATTCAATTTATTGGATATGGCGTATAATTTTTTTTAACCAATACAACGTATTTGACTCTATCATCAGTACGGCTTATTCAGTTCACTAAATACGGCGTATTAAGCTATTTGACAGTTTTCCTTCCTAGCAAAATTATTACAGGTTAAAATGGATGACCCCAACATTACTATGGAGGAGTATATATGAGGCTTGAGGAAGAAAAAGCTCGAAAACGTTGGAAAGTGTTTAACTGGGAAACTGCTAGGTATGGTAAGATCTGGTATGATAAAGACGTTCACGACCTCGGATCTGTTGAAACTGAATTCCCAGCTATAGTCTTTAATGAAACGTTAACATCTGAAGAAGCACTCTTGTGTGAGCCTACGATAAGTTCTCTTAACAACAATGAAATCGACTTTAGAATATCGTTTGACGAATCTGACGATGAAGATTGCACGGTAATTTTCGACAAAAATTCATTTTCTTACAAAATAATTTATGTCAACGATTTAAAAACGGATTCGGAAAATGATAATGATAAAGTTAATATGACTTTATTTCCGCCACCCGAGATTACGGTCAGTTATTTTGATGATTTAACTGACTTTTAAAATTTCGAAGAATGATTTCCAGCAATTGTTTACCAATGGATGCCGCTCCAACGAAAGGAGGTGTGGGAGGCTAAATCAGATTTGTTAACTGAACCGATTTTAAGCCCTCAGCATATCGATGAATTTAAGTTGAAAAGTGAAACAGCATTGTCTAAATATAATGACGAGGAACAAAATGTTTTATGCCTTAATGATTTATTTCCTTTTATCGTAAAATATCCTCATGATTTAAAATCGGATACATGCAATGATAATGATACAATCGATTTTGAGCAGGCTTCGGGGGATTTGTTAATCCCAATGAATAGATCTTTAACTCCTTAGCTTGTAAGTTTTAGTACCTCTGGATAAATCCAAAAATACTAAGAATGAAACTTTGATTGAATGATATAAACTATGCGGAATCTAGTTTATATCATTAAGAAGTATTCTCAATGAAACATTAATGAATGTTTTGACACAAAGATATAATCAACACAACAAGCTTCAATATATTAATACGATCACTCTGACTTAGTGATAGGGTTTACAACCTTGAAGCTATGAACTCTATGGAAAACTGAGATGGAAAACTTATATGATGTGTATGCTAATGAGATGCTAAACTAGATGCCCTAGGATCTCCTTTTATACACCAAGAAGTCATAATGGGCTTATAATACTTTCCTAAGTATTTAGTCAAATGTATTGAATATAATGACTATGTATTTAATACTTTCCAAAGCTCATAGTCAAATGTATTAAATACTTTCTCCAAAATAGTTGAAACATCTAATCAGCACTAAGAGTATATTAAATGCATGTGAAATATATTAAGAGTGGATCAACCATATAAGGGGCAAGGTAGTATGATGACTGTTACTCGATGGTATCCTTTCTATACAATCATGTTTTCTTAAACATATCAATAGCGATACAGACAAAAGCTATTTTTCTAAGACCTAACATGCATATCTATTACAAGAAGCAACACCACTAAGATCTACATCATAGGTTTTATACAATCATAAATAAACACAATAGAAGGTTTAGTCAAACATGTTATAGATAAAGCAAGAACAGATAAGAATCACACAATAAGTCATATTGAATGATTAAATAAGTCTTACTTGATTAGAACATGAATTGAAGGAAGTACACTAGGGTTTTTAGGCAATAAAATCATCCTGAACAGCTACTAAACGAACTAGGGTTCATACCCTCTTTTTATTCTAAACTTACACACTTAAACCCTTAAAATCAGATTTGTATTTATAGGAAAATCACTGCGATGGCGTCGCTTTTTAATCATGACGCCGTCGTGACAAGAATATTCTAGATAATGGGCTGGATCGTGTGGGCTGACGCCTTCGCAATATCTTGTGACACCGTTGTGGTAGGATTTGTGATGGCATCACGTGTAATCTGTGACGTCGTCTTTAGCTTCTGAGGAGAAATTCTTGAGCAATGTTGGTGTAGGTTCGTAGCCTTGTCTGTTTCTTCTCCAAATGAGCTCAAGTCACGTGTATTTTCTCCAAATGCCTTCCAAATGCTAAATACCTAAAAAGGAATGATTAAGTACCCATTTTAGGCATAAATGCACGATTTATGGGCCCCCGAAAAGTGTGTAAAATGACACCTCATCAGCCCCGTTGATATTTATGTTTGTAAATTATATTATTTGCGGACTCCGTCTTCTTTTGTTCCTCGACCTTGGCCAAACTCGCGGTTCTAAGTATTAAACATACTTACATTTTGTGTACAAGTTACATTTTAAATTAACAAAGTCTACACAATAAATTCAAAAAATAAATTATGCATGAAGATGCCTCTAGCTCATATAGCTGCCGTCTAGACCACACAAACACTCAATTTGTTTTAGTTTCCAACACACAATGATTGTGAACTTCCCATGCTAGTTTAACTAGTCTTATACACAAAGCTTATATAACACATAGTGAAAATTGTTTTTCCCCTCCCCTTGCTCCCTCTCTTTCAAACGGCAACACACACACCAACACAAACATCTTCAATCTATTTTGATACTTGAAAACTCATTAAAAGATAAACCCAGACGACTCCTAAAGTGTTATAGCTTGAAAGAAATTAGTCTTCTTGTCGTTCCCTCTTCTTTTGGGTTCGGACGAAGCATCAAAGCAAACACCCTTGGTGTTTGTATTTTTCTAGTCATCAAATATTAATTAGATGATGATGTCTTGATCATCTATGAAAGAAAAGAGCACATGCATTAAGGTTTATGCAAGTTTGGGTTTTGATTAAAATAAAAGGGTTTTAATGCAAGTAGTGGCTTAAAGATTTGTGGGGAAGTAATAATAAAAGGTTATAAAAGGTTTTGGTAAAGATTTGGTTAGCAAAAAGGTTAAGGGATTTGGTTTTGGGTGAGTTCAAAGCATGACAAGACCCCAAATGGGTGTGTTTTGTTGCTTGGTTATTGATTAGTAGTTTGGTTTTGATTCGGGGTTGATTTGGATTTGATTTAGGTTTGGTTGTGGTACCCAAGGTCACGGCTAAAGAACAAAGGGGACGAGACGAGTTTTGATCGAGTCTGATCTTGCTTCGTATAGCATTATAAGTATATCTAATACTAGTGCTATTTTTATTTTTGTGATTCGATTAATTTTCGGTTATTGCATGTGATGAAATCTGGTGGATCTTGTGTTGTCTAGTTAGATTTTGTTATTGGATGATTGAGCGAGTTGAATGTTGATTATAGGCCATTTTAGATGTGCCGTGAGTGAAATTTTGGGTCAAAAATGAATTTTGGCGCACTTTGTAACATGTAAGTTTCGGCAGAAACTGTTGATCCCAATGAATAGATCATTAACTCCTTAGCTTGTAAGGTTTAGTAACCATGGATAAATCCAAAAATACTAAGAATGAAACTTTGATTGATTGATATAAACTATGCGGAATCTAGTTTATATCACTAAGAAGTATTCTCAATGAAATAGTAAAGTATGTTTTGACATAAGGATATAATCAACACAACAAGCTTCAATATATTAATACGATCACTCTGACTTAGTGATAGGGTTTACAACCTTGAAGCTATGAACTCTATGGAAAACTGAGATGAAAAACTTATGTGATGTGTATGCAGATTAGCTACTAAACTAGATGTCCTAGGATCTCCTTTTATACACCAAGGGTCCTAATCGGCTTACAATACTTTCCTAAGTATTTAGTCAAATGTATTGAATATAATGACTATGTATTTGATACTTTCCAAAGCTCGTAGTCAAATGTATTAAATACTTTCTCATAAATCTTCTCAATCAGCTTATTATCTCTTCAATTAGCATTAACTTCAGTTGAAATCTTCTAATCAGTATATAATCTCTTAAATCAGCATTAACTTCAGTTGAAATCTTCTAATCAACATATAATCTCTTCAATCAGCATTAACTTCAGTTGAAATCTTCTAATCAGCTTATGTTAGTACTGGCAGTACTAACTTACTCTAGCAGTACTAACTGGTTAATACTGATAGTTGTAACTTGTGAGCACTTCTAACTTTTGGCTTAGTAGTACTAAGTGCACTAAATTTAATTCCCAACAATCCTCCCCTAAACTTGTGATTTACATTCAAATCATCAAGTTTATTGAATTAAACCTTCTATTTTGAGAGGATACTTTCAAACACTTCTTCTTCTTGATCTTTCAGTCTGTATGAATATCTTTTGAAGAAGTTCTTAAATTAAACCTTCTGCTCTGGAAATCCTCTGCCTTTCTTCTTTATCAAGTTCAGTTTGCAATCTCACAGCTACTTCAAAACCAAGTCTTTCTTGTTCTTGTTGCCTTTTTATCTTGGTCATTGCTGATTCAGACTCTTCCATCTTTCCTTTATCTTTTGCCTTTGCTGCACTCCTTCTTATGTAGACTAAAGTTTCAACAACAATATCTTCAATAGAATTACCAGAAGTTTTAACTTTAGGGCTGGCAGTACTAAATTCTGCACCAGTAGTAGTAACTGGTACATTAGCATCATCAAAATCAAACGCTGGTTCATGCTCATGCCTCCACTGAATCTCTGCATTAAGTTGTACCAATGAAATGCCAGGATCTTGATCAATTTCAGTTATCTTCCTCCCCTGTTTGGAATTAAATTTCAGGATCTTAATCAATATGACAGTTTGTTGGGAATTAAATTTAGTGCACTTAGTACTGCTAAGCCAAATGTTAGTACTGCTCACAAGTTACAACTACCAGTATTAACTAGTTAGTACTGCTAAACTAGTTAGTACTATGCTAAGAGTAAGTTAGTACCTTAAGCCCAGTACAAACTTAAGACTGTTGAAAAGGACTTAAGACTGTGGTTAAGATATACTACTGCTGGTTCCAGACATTACTGTTTGCTAGGTGAGAAAATTAATACTGCTGAAAGAAGTTACAACTGCTAGTTAATATCAAGTTAATGCTGATTGAAAAGATTAATGCTGATTAAGAAGTTTCAACTGTTTATGAGAAAGTATTTAATACATTTGACTATGAGCTTTGGAAACTATTAAATACATAGTCAATATATTCCACTACATATACAAATACATAGGAAAGAAATTGAAAAGCCAAATAGGACTCCTTGGTGTATAAAAGAGATCCCTAGGGCATCTAGTTTTAGTAGCTAACAGCATACAACATAACATCAATTTCCCATCTCAGTTTTACCAAGAGTTTCATTAAGCTTTCAAGGTTTAAACCACCCTATCACTAAGTACACAAGTGATCGTAATTAATATATTGAAGCTTGTTGTGATTGATTATAATCCTTGTGTCAAAGACTATACTTTCACTTAATTCATTGAGAAAACTTCTTATGGGTATAAACTAGATATCCGCATTAATTTATATCCATTTATCAAATCAAAGTTTTCATAGACTTATTATTTTTGGAATTTATCAAAAGGGTACTAAACCTTACAAGCTAAGAGTATAAAGATCTATTTCATGTGGGATTCAACAAAGTGGTATCAGTAAGCTTGTTGTGAAGCTTGAATAAGAAAGCAACCTATAAACTTTGCATTAAAAAAGCATGTACATCTCATGAAGTTTCTTCCTGTTCAGATTCTGAGGTGAGATTTCATGTTCTAAATTCATGTGTTAAAGTTTATGCTGACTCTCAAAGAACAATATGGACAGTTTGTCTTTCGGATTCCAAAATCTCAATTTAATTTAGATATCTTATAAAGCATTTAATAGTTCCTGTAGAAGATAACTAGTACACTATAATAAAAATGAGGCTGTGTTGTAAGAAAGCAATAAATGTTTTAAAAACATTAAAGTTAGTCCTAAAGAGATAATGCCATAGACTGAATAAACAAAATGAAATGGGAAAAACAAAAAAGAAAGAGATCCAATTAAAACAGACAATAGACTGAAATGTTCAAAATTCTCCAAGTCCATAAATGTTTATTAAAGAGTCAAGTAATATTGCACAAGTTTAAAACTTAAAAATAAAAAAAATAACACCAAAACCATGACTAGATATAGTACAAAACTATACAAAAACAATCTAACTACTTAATAACTAAACTACTTAACTTCATGACTAAAACTACCCACTCAAAACTGACTCTAAACTTAGTAACATACTTACTATACGATTAACTACTACTAACTTTCTCGCTTACAAGACTAAAACTACTACTACATACTACTGTATTCAACTACTTACTTACTTAACTATATATACACTAATTAATTGCTGCCTCTTCTACACTTTACTGCAGTAGAAAAGTATTGGTTGTCAATATTATCTAATTAATAACGTTCTTAAAGACCAATAAGTGGAAGAAACATATAATTCTAGTTCCCTTCCCATCCGCTCTGTTTTCCTTCCATGGTTCCTCCCATCCCGAGTTCTCTCCCATCCTCCCCCTTCCCTTCCTCATCCTCTCAGTTTTTTTCCTTTCACTTTCTTTTCCCGCTATTCCCTTTCTCGCCTTTTATGCCCCTCTCTCCTTTTTTCCCCCTCCTCCCCTCCTCCTTCCACCGTTCTTTTCACACACACACATGTACATATACATGGTGTGAGATCTAAGATCTACTATATTACTCTATGTGATTAATAAAAATTGTAAGATATGATGTTTTTGTTTGGTTATTTTGGGTTGTGTTATTAGTTGTTTATAATTGTAATGATAAAAAATTGATTTTTAGGGTGTTAATTAACATTTTGTTGATAGGTGGGTATGGTTGTTATTATATTGGTAGAAAGAGATTTTGGTTGGGTTATAGGTGAGGTTTGGTGTTTTGTGTTTTAAGGTGGTGTATTTTGATATGTTTTAGTGTTTATAGTGTAGGAGTTTGGGTTTAATGGGAGAATTTATTTTATTTATAATTAATTTGGGTTAATTGTTTTGGGGTTATTTATTATGTCCCAAAGATTAGGAAGTGATTTTAAAATGATTAAAAAAAGCTTGTTTGGGTGTGGAAGTTTTAAACCATCTAAAGAAAGATGTAGTAAAAGATGGTAAAAACGTATGGAACAATGCAAGATGGTGAATCATCAAAAATTCTACAAGAATAACTACCACCCAATTCATAAGAAACAAGATTCCACAAGTAGTATTAATGAGGTCAGGGCTAAAAACAATTAATACTGCTAGGTCAAGAGCAGTAGTAAATGCTGCTAAGCCAAAAGTAGTACATAATGCTGTCAAGAGAAATAGGTTTCATGATGTTAAGGCCTCAGCATGCTGGGTTTGGAAGCCAGACCATGTATCAAATCACAACAGTGCATCAATCATCTAGAAAAAAATTGATTATATTGATGCACAAGGAAGATTCAAGTCAGTGATGGCTTGGGTCCCTAAAAAAAGATGATTTGGAGGATCCTTCCAAATAGGGGATGAAGATAACTGAAATTGATCAAGATCCTGGCATTTCATTAGTACAACTTAATGCAGAGATTCAGGGGAGGCATGAGCATGAACCAGAGTTTGATTTTGATGCTACTAATGTACCAGTTACTACTGCTGGTGCAGAAATTAGTACTGCCAGCCCTTAAAACTGCTGGTGATTCTATTAAAGATATTGCTGTTGAAACTTTAGTGTACATAAGAAGGAGTGCAGCAAAGGCAAAAGATAAAGGAAAGATGGAAGAGTCTGAATCAGCAATGACCAAGACAAAAAGGCAACAAGAACAAGAAAGACTTTGTTTTGAAGTAGCTGTGAGATTGCAAGCTGAACTTGATAAAGAAGAAAGGCAGAGGATTTCCAGAGAAGAAGGTTTAATTCAAGAACTTCCTCAAAAGATATTCATACATGCTGAAAGATCAAGAAGATGAAGTGTTTGAAATCATCCTCTCAAAATAGAAGGTTTAATTCAATAAACTAGATGATTTAAAGGTAAATCACAAGTTTAGGGGATGATTGTTGGGAATTAAACTTAGTGCACTTAGTACTGCTAAGCCAAAAGTTAGTACTGCTCACAAGTTACAACTACCAGTATTAACCAGTTAGTGCTGCTAGAGTAAGTTAGTACTGCTAGTACTAACTTACGACTGTTGAAGGACTTAAGACTGCTGGTTATAGATTTACTACTGCTGGTTCAAGATTACTGCTGCTGGTGAGAAAATTAATACTGCTGAAGGAAGTTATAGCTGCTAGTTAATATCAAGTTAATTCTGATTGAAAAGATTAATGCTGATTGAGAAGTTTCAACTATTTATGAGAAAGTATTTAATACATTTGACTACGAGCTTTGGAAAGTATTAAATACAATCATTATATTCAATACATTTGACTAAATACTTAGGAAAGTATTTGTTGATCCCAGTCCTAAATCGATTCTTTACCTTGTAAAAAGTATGTTACCTTGGATAAATCTAAAATAACAATAGTAGAAACTTTGTGTATATATCAAAGAGTATGCGAAATCTACTCTTTAATACTCTAGAAGATATATCAATGAAACAGTAGATATGAATGAACAAAACGCTTCAATATTATTAATTATAATAATACGAGTACTCTATCTTAGTACTAGGGTTACAACCTTGAAGCTATTACAATGAGATGCTGTGTAGGTATGTGTATGATAATGAGATGATTAAGATGATAAACTAGATGCCCTAGGAGATCCTTTTATACATTAAGGAGTCCTAATGGGCTTACAATACTTTCCTAAATATTTAGTCAAATATATTAAATACAATGACTAA
>BQNB010061578.1:0-24136 GCA_026074375.1 Tanacetum coccineum | reverse complement strand
TATCTTGTGTTATTGATCTATGAAGTAACACGCCCCGGACCCTTATTCCGCTGCGACCCAATTTGGGGGTGTTACAAATCGTTTTCGTGAAATCATATTTATAGAGTAAAAACATTTATAAATACACCTTTAGCAAAAATGACCTAACTTTATCGTTTTAAGTCCGTTTCTCGCGTTTCTTACGTCCACATTTTCGTATTAAGTTGAGTTATTAATAATTGAAATTTTCATATTTTTAGTCCCCTGATGAACAGTAATGTTTACTGTTCATATCAGTTATAAAGTTATTTTTATAGTTTTAGTTATCGTAAAACCCGTAAACGTCGTATTTTATTCGTTATAGCTCCGTTTTTAGCGATTCTTTCGAGCACGTTATTGTTATTGAAAGTCCTGTCTATTTATGAGGTTTACAAAAAAATATGTTTCTGTCATGAATAGTAACTTTTATAAAAATAGTTTTATAAAAGTATTTATTGTCGTAAACTCGCGTAATCCGTAACTTCTTTGTTATTGTTTGAAAAATCACGATTCTTATCTTTTTGGAATCCTACAAATATGTGTGATTTAATAAAAATATCAAACCTTCTGTTTGTATAAGTTTTATAACTTGTTTTTTTTAAAAGTTATTTTATAAACCCGTTTAATTAACGTATAACTCGTAATTAGCGTATCTTTTTCGTTATTAATCCGTTTTTCGAGTTTCTTAGCTTTTTGGAATCGTCATGAGACGTACTATTTTATAAAAAAAAATTGGTCAGGTTGTATGTTGAATTAAAAGAGAAAGTTTGGATGTCTTTCTTGAATTCATATGTAAACATTGTTTTTATAACTTTCAACTTTGTAAATTACCACAAGTCTTTTATACCATATATTTTATATGTCTTACATATAAATATGTACATTAGTCCACATATTGTCCAAATGTCCATGTTAACATGTTTTACAAGTTATTAACTCACATGATAAACATAACTTTCCTTAAGTAATTTAAAAAACCCTAATTTTGTTATTAACAATTTCTACACTTAATCAACATGGTCAATACTTCTCTGTCAAATTTTATTTTTGATATTAACAATAACATATCGTATGTAAAAGTGTTAAAAACCATAATCATAAGTAAGTTATCCATTTAACATGTTTAAAAGCCCTAAATGGTGATTTAGCTATATAGAACATATATACTCCTAAAAATGATAAAAATGTAATACTTAAAAAAAAGAGTTTTATATACCTAAAGTGAAGTATGATGAGAGAGATACATTATAAACCCTTGTTTAGAATTTTTAAACCAAGCATTGCAACAGATAAACCCTAGTTTTCCAAATATAAACCCTAGCTTCCTTTTCTTGATAAATACTTGTAAAGGCTTGATCAAACCCTTAAACCATCTTGAGGTATCTTAGATATAGTGTATGAAAGCTTGTGTAAGTTGTATAAAAAGATTGTATGGTTTGTTTGGGTTGGCTATTTGAGCCGTGGCTTATAAGGAGCAAAGAGGGAAGGGTTTTTGATCTTTTACCAAGTGTTTAGCATATGTATGTGTTTATTTTCTCTGTTATACTAAAAATAGTTTATATTTATGGTAGCATAGTCAAAAGAAGGATTAGTTGACAGAAACATGTGAGGGTCTAAGGAAGATTGTGATCTTGTCTTTGGTCAAAGAAACATGGTATGGCTATGTTTAATAACTAGTTGATGTACAAGTCCAAGTGGTGAAGAAAATGTGTGCTTCTTGTCTCCATGTTGTTGTTTAGCCGTGGGTTAGGAGGGGGAGGGAGTATATGTTTTATTTTTTTCTAGCTAATTTACTTGTATGTTATGTTACTTGTAGTTTTAAAGTCATTTATAAAATGTAGTTGCATACAAATGGTAACATGTAGACTTTTGTTAGTTTATTTTTATGAAACATATGACTAACAACATTTACTTGGGTAAAGTTTAATAAAACTTTGAGTGTTGGATGTAAAACTAAGTATTCGTTGAAGCGTAGATTAATAAATGGGGTTTCGGGTATGCCTAAACGCACTTTATCGCGAAACGTAGTAAATGTACGTAACCAATAAAAATAAAATGAACAATGACCATAATTATTCTCAAAATAATTATGTAATACTTGATTGATGTAAACGCTTAATTGTTTGGTGCCCGTTTACATTGAACGCAAATTTTTAGCTTACGCGATTTTACTTAATACATGAAATTACAAGCAAACGCGTACGACACTAAAAATAAATAGTAGATTTATCGACGTCGTCAATGACTTGAAAACACGGGGTGTTATAGACTTCCCCCGTTAAACGAGCCTTGTCCTCAAGGCTCACGATGCAGCACTTGATGACGGTGCGGTCTTGGTGAAGAGGTGTGGATATTTCTTCTTGAATTGGTCTTCACGTTCCCACGTGAACTCAGGACCTCTCTTGGAGTTCCATCGAACCTTGACTAATGGGATCCGGCTTCGCTTCAACCGTTTAACTTCACGGCCCACTATTTCTACTGGTTCCTTAACAAAAATGAAGTTGTCATCGAGATGTAGTCCAATCCAACGGAAGGCTAATGGTTACGTACGACATGACTTTTTAGGTTGGATCACATGGACTGTATTATAAACTTTGTCAGTCTTCAGGAAGCTCAAGTTGTAAGCAACCTCTCTAACTTTTCAAACTTTGAAAGGTCCAACATACCTGGGGTTTAACTTCATTCGTTTGCCAAAATGTACGACCCCTTTCCAAGGTGAAACTTTAAGCATAACTTTATCCCCGACTTGGAATTCCATCGGCTTACGCTTTAAATTGGCGTAACTCTTCTGTCGATCCGAAGCTGGCTTGCAATCCTTTGCTGATTTGGAATTTTCTCAGTCGTCTCTTGATTAGTTCTGGACAATGAGGATGTAAGCTTCTCCAATTCGGTCAACAAAAAAGGTGAGCGGACACTTTCGACCATAAAGTGCTTCGATTGGTGCGGCCTTGTTGCTAGGTGATAAGCTATTGCTGTATGAAAAACTCGACTAATGGCAAAGGGTTAACCCAACCCTTTCCAAAATCTATCGTACAAGCACGCAGCATATCCTCGAGAGTTTGAATGGTCATCTGGCTTTGCCCGTCTGTTTGTGAATGATACGCAGTACTCATATCTAAATTAGTACCAATTTGCGTTTGATGTGACTCCAGAAATGGATGCGGAATCCTCGGGTCGCGATCACAAATGAGTGAAACAGGTATTTCATGGACTCGTAAAAAACTCCTTTAGGGTTACTTGCTTGCAAGTTATCCATAAGGATCAGACTCTTCTCATCGGTGTGAAAATTGCTGACTTTAGTGAGGTCGGTCAACAATCACCCAAAAGGGGTATGTAGCTTCGTCGACTTAGGAAACTTAGTAACAAAATCCATGGTGATGTTGTCCCACTTCCATTTAGGTATCTTGGGTTGTACCAACAATCCTGATGGTCTTTAATGTTCAGCCTTGACCTTAGCACATGTCAAACACTTGCTAGCATAGGTGGCGATGTCGGCTTTCATATTGGGCCACCGATATAGCCTTTTCATATCTTGGTACATCTTGTCGGAACCCGGATGTATAGAGTACTTTAATTTGTGGGACTCGTGCATGATCACAGTCCGCAAATCGCCATAACAAGGTAGCCAACTCCTGCCATTGAGGCATAGGGTTCCATCCGCACGGGGTTCTAACTTTTCCGTCCTAATTGCCTCTGGATTTTTAGCATTTTCAACCAACATTCCTCCAACATATTCGTTCTTGAGGTTCTCCGGCTTCCGAGCTTCAGTCTGAGCATTCAAAATTTGTTTAGGATGATCCAAGCCAATGGTCATGACTAAGGCTCAAACTCTTAATGGTTGATCTCTCTCCTTCCTGCTTAAAGCATCAGCAACAACGTTTGCCTTTCCTAGGTGATATCGAATCTCACAATCGTAATCACTGAGCAACTCCAACCAACGTCGTTGCCTCATGTTCAACTCTTTCTGATTAAGAATGTGTTGTAAGCTCTTATGATCATTGAACACTGTACACTTGGTTCCGTACAGATAGTGCCTCCAAATCTTGAGAGCGAACACTACTGCTCCAAGTTCCAAATCATGAGTCGTATAGTTCTTCTCATGAATTTTCAACTGACGTGATGCATAAGAAATCACCTTTTCTCTTTGCATCAACACAACGCCCAAACCCTTCTTTGAAGCATCGCAGTATGCGATGAAATCTTCGCTTCCCTCAGGTAAGGCAAGGATTGGTGCACTGCACAATTTTTGCTTTAACAGTTGAAAAGCTGCTTCTTGTTTATTGCCCCACTCAAACTTGACCTTCTTCTGGGTGAGCTTGGTCATAGGTTTGGCGATCTTCGAAAACCCTTCAATGAATCTTCGATAATACCCAGCAAGACCTAAAAATTGGCGAATCTCCGTTGGTGACTTAGGAGATGTCCAATCTTTAATGGATTCAATCTTGGCTGGATCCACATGAATGCCTTCACTATCAATCATGTGACCGAAGAACTGTACTTTGGGAATCCAAAATTCACACTTGGAAAATTTGGTATACAACTCCTCTTTCTTAAGCAACTCTAAGATTAGCTTAAGGTGCTCTTCGTGTTCTTGCTTGTTCTTCGAATATATCAGAAATCTCATCATCAATTAAAGGAAATTACAAATTTATCAGATATGGTTTTGCCACTACCCGATCATAAGGTTCATGAATCGGCAGGTGCGTTCGCTCAAACCCAAATGGGCATAACTTAAAATTCATAATGGCGTAACGAGTTTGGATAGGCAGTCTTCGGAATGTCTTCTTCTCGATCCCTCAATTGTGATAACATGACCTTAGTCGATCTTTGAGGTTAGACACTCGACCCTTTGAAGTGATCAAATAAATCATCAATTCTGGGGAGTGGATAACGGTTCTTCACTGTCAGTTTGTTTAGTTCCCGATAGTCAATGCACATCCGGAATGATCCATCCTTCTTCTTGACAAACAAGGCCGGAGCTCCCCAGGGTGAGGAACAGGGTCTTATAAAGCCTTTGTCGGACAGCTCTTTCAGTTGCTCCGATAACTCTTTCATTTCGGATGACGCCAATCGATAAGGTTCCCGTGCTACAGGTGCGACACCAGGTACCAAATCAATTTGAAACTCCACTTGTCGAGTCGGAGGAAGACCCGACAAGTCCTCAGGAAATACTTCAGGAAAGTCTCAAACCATTGGCACGTCCTCAAGTTGCTTCTTCTCCGACTTGTCTTCAACATCCCCCCCTTTGCTAGTGGACTGTTGCCAAAGATAGGTAATACCTTTTGCATGTACTTCTGGTTTTATGCACGAAATGATGTTTAATCGTGTACATTTCCAGGTTACTTCCATCACCGTGTATGATTAAGGTTTCATTTCCCAGGGGATGCGTACATTTTTCCTCGGCAAATCAATGACGATTAGTTACTTCTTCAAAAACAATCCATACCGATTATAGCATCAAAACTACCAAGTTCTACATGCATTAAGTTTATGTTGAATGGATGGTTTAGGAAGTTTAATGTGCAACCACTAAGGATAGTGTTTAACCCAATTATTGTCCCATCAGCTAGTTCGACATCATAATAGTGATCCAGGGTAGATGACGTGATGTCAATTTGGGAGCTAAATGCAGTAGACACAAAACTCCTATCGGCACCCGTATCAAATAAGATATAAGCATATCGGTTGTTTAGAAGGAACGTACCCGCAACGATGTTGTCTGGGTTTCTCCCGCATTTCCAACCACATACACCTTCGCTGGAGCCCTGTCATTCCCAGCTTGATTACCACGGTCATTATTTTTCAGTTTTGGACAGTTTCTTTTAAAGTGTCCGTGAGCTCCGCACTCATAGCAACCATTTCCCTTTTGATTATTGTTGTTGTTGTTGCGGTTGTTGTTGTTAGCATTTGCAGGTTGGCTTCTACAATCCTTGGCCAGATGGCCAACCTTTTTGCAGTTATTGCACCTAGGTGGACAAGGACCTTCATGATTGTAATTACACTTGGAACACAGAGGTTTAGACCCGGCGTATGGTTTCCTGTCACTATTGCCTGCAGTGTAGGCCTGACCTGTGTTCTGCCTCTTATTCTGCTGTTGTTGGTTTTGATTGTTCTTGGAAAGATCATCATACTTTCTTTTCTTTTCTGCCTGACGTTCAGCATAGGCATGGGTCTTCTCATCCATCAACTCAGTTGTAAACTCGATAGCCTCTTGCATGGTTTTCGGCTTTGATGCCTTTACACTGCCAAGTATCATATCGGGCAAGCCACCAATATACTTTTCAATCTTGTCTACCTCTTCTGGGAACATCCTGGCACACATCAACGCTAGTTGCTGAAATCGTCGATTGTAGGCCACCACATCGGTGCCCTTAACCTTAAGATTCCACATCTCAGTCTCAATCTTCTTGATCTCACCCCTCGGGCAGTATTTATCAGTCATCATTTTCTTTAGTGTTGCCCATGGCATGGCATGAGCTGCTTCAGGAGTAGTGGTCTTAACATGGGTTCCACATGATAAGGAGCATCGTCTTGTTAGAGTGCAAGTGCAATTTGACATGACAGATGCTGTGCAATTGCTAATGATAAACACAGACTTCATTTTCTAAACCATCGAGTGAGTCCGACGACTCCCTCAGTGCCTTTAAAGTCCAAAGGTTTGCATTTTAGGAATTCCGAGTAAGAGCATTCGCGAACAGCTTGTGCTGGCCTTGGTCTTGAACCATTGCTGTCGTAGCCATTCCTAACTCTACTTGCTTCTGCTTCAGCCATTGCAGCAACAACTCCTTGGTCAATTAAGGCCTGAAGTTGCGCCTCAGTAACAGTTGTGGTGGTTGCTGTTGGGGCTGGTGTGACTGGTGTTGACCTTGTGGTTCGTTTTGGTGCCATTTTCTTCAATCACAAGAATATTCAATACAGTTGGGATTTTAATCAATCTACGTGACTTAACCTATGCATCATAAATAAAATATAAGATCACATCACACAGTGAAAACATAGACAACAAAAACAAGATCGACTTAACATTATACATCATTCCATATATAATATGGAAATATACTGATCTGTTTTTTACACAATGATTCCCTATCGCTAGGTTACAAAATGAAAATCAACTTAGAGCCCTACTAGCCGGGAGTTACCCGTAATACTTAGTAGGCTATACAACATAGTTAAACAAAAGACAAAAGATCCATACCGGATAGCTAATCAAAACAGAAGATCTATACCATCTGCTAGCTGGGGATAACCCATAAAAACTTAGCAGGGGCTATAATAATATAGCTACAATATGGTAGAAAAGTAACCCTAGGCACATCTTCCAGTATCCTTAGTGGTCATCCGCGTGCTCAGCCCTCAAAAGCTGATAGCATGATATGCCTCATCGCGCGATCATCCGCGTCCTAACACTGCCACTCG
The DNA here is from genome assembly GCA_026074375.1 of Tanacetum coccineum. Classification (NCBI taxonomy): domain Eukaryota; kingdom Viridiplantae; phylum Streptophyta; class Magnoliopsida; order Asterales; family Asteraceae; genus Tanacetum; species Tanacetum coccineum. The sequence continues at coordinate 16,699 of BQNB010061578.1, read as the reverse complement.
TGGTGAAGAGCCTGAGTCTCTAACACTGTAACCCGTGCCTCTAATGCCCTGCTGTAAGCCTTTAATCTAGCCAAGTCCTAACGGGTCTGAATACTTTCTTGCTTGTAAGCAAGTCTCTCTCTCCTCAATATCTCAATCTCAGCTCTCATAGCTGCACGATCCTTCTAGGCATCGTGATGTCGTGAGTAAAACTCCGAACTCTCTCTAGTGCAAACATCTACCTGGTAACTGACCCTCAAGTTGACCACCTCTAAGGCGACCATCATCCTCCTCTCAGTATCTCGGACCCTAGTCTCCATAGTGTCTACAGAACTGCAATCGACCCTAGGGGCCATAGTGGGTCCTGGCTGTCTGGCAGCAGCAGCAGAACTCTCCCTAACCTCATACCCAGGTCTAGGAGGAGTAAGTAGTAGTCTCTTTCGAGGCGGCATGTCAGCCTCGGGAATATCAGATATGCGGCTAGTGGATGGTGCAGGTAGTGGTATAGGTAACAATGGTGGGGTCCTTGATGGGAGTAGTGGATGATAGGTGGATGGTGTTGCAGCTCTTATCTGAGTCATGGCTGCTCTAGTACGTAGGGGTCGGATAAGTGAGGGTTAAAAGGATGGCAGTGGTGGAGGTGCAGAAGCAACCTCAGTAATGTATGCCTCTATAGGTGCCTCATCATCAGCATGCACTAAGTCCTCTAGGTGCTCAGGCTCAGGAATGTACACTGGTACATGATCCTCCAGCTCCATGGGATCAGGTACATACTCTGGAGAACGTGGTGCCTGCTCCAGTAACTATCTGGCAGCCTCCTCGTAAGGATCCTCAGATGGGATACTCCATGATCGTGCCTCGGAGTGAATAGAAGTATAGGTAACTGCAGAATCAGCTGACATGACTACTGTGACCAGCAGAAATAACTTATATGAGTATATTATATAAGGCTCTTATTGTAATATACGTAATATATTATAACCACATATATCAATTATGAATGCATCTAGTCCAATTAACTAATGCAACAACTAGTGTGTCCAGTAAAAACCCTTTTTTATGAATGCAATGTTTGAAAACGGTTATAGTCCAGCAAAATATTTGACCTGGTTCTCTATAACCCTTGGTTTTATCCAATCTGTAAACACCCCCAAGTGGGTTCGAGCGATAAGGATATCCGGGGCGTTATTTTTTCTCAGGTCAATAGCACCATGATCTATATAAGAACGATAAAAAGTCGTTTAAAATGACATTGGATTTGATAAAGGGAATTGTTACCACAAGCATGCAGCTTTACTTTGTTCAGTGTTTTGATTTTACAATGATTGACAAATAATTTCAAAAACATATTACATCCAAATCTTTAGAGTGATAACCAAAAGTGTCACCAATGTATCCTTGGCACCTCGTGCCTATTGACCACCTGAAAATATTGCTTTAAAATGTCAACAAAAATGTTAGTGAATTCATAGGTTAGTAAATTATAATATGCAGGACCGAAGACTTTTCCCGTGTTAAGCAACAGATGCAGAATCACTAATATCCGATTACGTTTTCCTAGCTCATGATCTGAAGTCGACAATTATTATTCGCAATAATATAATATGCTATTCTGCCCGATCAGATGTATCAACCTAAACATCCCAAATTGAATGCTATAATGTTGTTCCCCTGTGATTGCTAATCACCGAACGAGGAGGTCAATCCCAAATAGATCTATTCATAAATTCGCGATCAATTAATGTAATACACAACTACATTAGGCCAATGGACAGTTCATGATATGGGTTCAACTTGGGTTATCGCTAATTAGGCAAAAAGACACAGTTATACAAATAAATATTTAAACTTGCGCGTCCATTTATAAAAAAAGCATGTTTCCACCCCAATAGTTATATATTCATTGAAATCGTAAAAATCGTGGGTCTTATGTACCTCCTTGAGTACTAATGATCCATAATCACATATTATTCGTCACGTAAATGATCGAAGGCAACCTAAATGTAACATAGGTCGTTCTAAGCTCTAATCGCTTTTGATTACCTATCTTCATATACAAGTCTATGTAAGTTACTATCATACTATCGTTCGGGCTATCATCATTTAAGAGGTTATGCAGTGACGTTTTGAGGGCTAGGAAACTTTTTTGTTTGGATATCGTAATAAACAATCGTCGATTCGCCCCACCCCGAAGATGGCTCTTTATGAAATCTCCTTAGTATATATGTTTTTTGATACACATAGAATTTCCTATTTAGATTCTTTCAACGTCTAATCGTTTTTCGTAAAATCATATTTATAAAGTAAAATAATTTTATAAATAAACTTTTGCAAAAATGACCTTACTTTATCGTTTTAAGTCCGTTTCTCGTGTTTCTTACGTCCACGTTTTTGTATTAAGTCGAGTTATCAATAATTGACATTTTCATATTTTTAGTCCCCTGATAAACAGTAATTTTTACTGTTCACATCAGTTATAAAGTTATTTTTATAGTTTTAGTTATCGTAAAACCCGTAAACGTCGTATTTTATTCGTTATAGCTCCGTTTTTAGCGATTCTTTCGAGCACGTTCTCGTAATTAAAAGTTCTATATATTTATGAGGTTTACAAAAATTAATGTTTCTGTCATGAACAGTAAATTTTTATAAAAATAGTTTTATAATAATATTTTTATACATTTTAAGTATATAAACTTGCGTAATTCATAACTTCTTCGTTTTTAATCGAAAAAATTAGGTTCTTATTGTTTTTGAATTCTAAAAATATGTATAATTTGTTAAAACTACCAAACTTTCTGTTTTGTATAATATTTATAAAAGTTATTTTATAAATCCGTTTAATTAACGTATAACTCGTAATTAGCGTATTTTTTTTGTTATTAATCCGTTTTTCTAGTTTCTTACCTTTTTAGAATCGTCATGAGACGTATTATCTTTATAAAATGTCAAACCCACTCTTAGTATTTCGAAATCCAAACAGCCCCTTTATGTTTAATATGTATACTTTTATATAAAGCTTGTTTTATGTATTTTTTACTTTTGTAATTTACCACAAGTATTTTATACCAAGTATATTATATGTCTTACATATAAATATGTCCATTAGTCCACATATTGTCCAAATGTCCAAGTTAACAAGATTTACAAGTTATTAACATCACATGAAAACATAACTTTCCTTAAGTACTTTAAAAACCCTAATTTTGTATATAACCATTTCTACACTAAATTCAACTTGGTAAATAATTCTATGTCCATATTTATCAGATATTAACTATAACATTCGTAGTAAATAGTGTTAAAAACCATAATCATAAGTAAGTTATCCATTTAACATGTTTAAAAGCCCTAAATAGTGATTTAGCTATATAGAACATATATACTCCTAAAAATGATAAAAGTAAAGACATAAAGGTTTATAGATAACCTCAAAGTGATGTATGATGATTAGAAATACAATATAAACCCTTGTTTAGATTTTTAAACCAAGCTTGCAAACAAGAAAAACCATAGTTTTCCAAATATAAACCCTAGCTTCCTTTTCTCGATAAATACTTGTAAAGGCTTGATCAAACCCTTAAACCATCTTGAGGTATCTTAGATATAATGTATGAAAGCTTGTGTGAGTTGTATAAAAAGATTGTATGGTTTGTTTGGGTTGGCTATTTGAGCTGTGGTTTATAAGGAGCAAAGAGGGGAGGGTTTTTGATCTTTTACCAAGTGTTTAGCATATGTATGTGTTTATTTCTCTTCGTGCTAGTTTATATATGGTAAGCCTAGTCAGAAGAATGCAATAGTTGGTCAAGAAACATGTGGAGGGTCTTAAGGAAGACTTGTGATCTTGTCTTTGGTCAAAGAAACATGGTATGGCTATGTTTAATAACTAGTTGATGTACAAGTCCAAGTGGTGAAGAAAAAGTGTGCTTCTTGTCTCCATGTTGTTGTTTAGCAGTGGGTTAGGAGGGGGGAGGGAGTATATGTTTTATTTTTTTAGCTAATTTACTTGTATGAAATGTTACTTGTAGTTTTAAAGTCATTTATAAAATGTAGTTGTATACAAATGGTAACATGTAGACTTTTATTAGTTTATTTTTATGAAACATATGACTAACAACATTTACTTGGGTAAAGTTTAATAAAACTTTGAGTGTTGGATGTAAAACTAAGTATTCGTTGAAGCTTAGATTAATTAATGGGGTTCCGGGTATGCCTAAACGCACTTTATCGTGAAACGTAGTAAATGTACGTAACCAATAAAAATAAAATGAACAATGACCATAATTATTCTCAAAATAATTATGTAATACTTGATTGATGTAAACGCTTAATTTTTTGGTGCCCGTTTACATTGAACGCAAATTTTTAGCTTACGTAATTTTACTTAATACATGAAATTACACGCAAACGCGTACGACACTAAAAATAAATAGTAGATTTATTGACGTCGTCAATGAATTAAAAACACGGGGTGTTATATTGGTGATATAAAATGATTCATGAATGATAAGTATGAATGAAATGAGATATATATGAATGCTTACAAGGGTATGAAGAGGAGATGATCAATAAATACATACGAAATCAATCGAAAACTCTTGAAAACCTTAGTTTTTATATGTAAACCCTAGCTTCAACAATACCCAATACCAAACACTTAATATGATTTTTGAAACATCCTTTATTGCCTATGTTCCTTCCATGGGTTTTCTAGAGAGAAAGGAAGTTTGAAACTTTGGTTGGGTGAATGAAAAGTTAACAAATGAGTTGCATATAAAAGTTACTTATGGTGTGTTGCTCCCTTACAAGTTTTTGCAACGTCTAAAATGGAATTGAGGCATGTGATGAGCTCTTTGAGCCGCGTGAATGGGAAGAGAAAAAGGCAAAGGAGTATATTTTTGTATTTGTGAATGAAAGAGTATACAATCTGGTCTTCGTAAAACACTTTAGGTAGCTGTTAATACAAATAATGCCTAAAATGTTATTTATATTTTTTCGACTCGTCTGCGTTTTGAAAATGAAAAAATGTAAAAACGTCTATGATAAAAATAAATATTTACGTGTTATTAATCGTATATTTCTATTTCAACATAAATCACTTAAGGTATGTATAAACAAATCATTAAACATGATTAATGATCAAGAAATTATCTTTTCTTAACCATTATATTTCTTCAAAAGTATTTTTACAAAAATAAAAATATGCAAAATATTTTTATTTATAAAGAATATGTTTTATTTAATTATAAAAATTCAAATATAATTTCCCCCCCATAATAGAAGGTTCCACACCAGTTTAAACCTTTTCCACAAAAAGACAAAAATAAGAGCGTCTATCTAGGGGCGGCTTCCTGATAGGAAGGACGGCCCCAGATATATCTGGGACCGCCAGGACTGCCACAAGGAAAGTTGTAGTTTTTTCTAGCTTATAATACTGCCTATTTCCTATAGGAAATAGCCAGACTTTTGCACAAATTTTTTAGATCTTTTCTCTCTCTAAATTACTCTTGATCACTAAAATAGTTTAATCTTGTTTTAAGTAATCAATTCTCTTCTATCTTTCTTCCTTCCTCTATCAAGTGCAAGAGAAGAACACCCGTATTCGCCAAGAAACAAAGTGTTATAGATTAGTGATTTCTTCTATCTTCTTCTAAGATCCAAACCTCTATTTTCAAGATCTTGTGTTTGTGTATAAAATCCGATAGTATAAATTCAACTGTGTTGATCGTGTGCCAGATAGTATTTTAGTCCATAAAATACATTGGTGAAGTGGTAGATTGGTTCTAGCTAAGATTAGAACTCGACATTTAGCTTAGTGTCGTAAAACAACGTAAGCGACATGTAAACGGTTTTCTCCGCATAAAGGGAGCTTGTTGATTAGAGAATCTTGAGTTGAATACTAGGGAAAGTGGAGTAGGGCGAAGAAGAGCTTCGTAGCTGAACCACTATAAATCTTGGTGTTGTGGTTTGATTGTTCTATCTCTTACCTTTCATCTTTTACTTACTCTTATATTTATTATTTGTATTGTGATTGTGTTGGAAGTAGTTCGATACATTAGTTGTTCATATCGTTGGTTGATCTTGCATATATTCGAATCTAGTATTTTTTTAAGCAAAGTTTTTAAAACGCCAATTAACCGGTAAACTATTCACCCTCCCCTCCTTTTAGTTTCCACAATTGTTATCAGAAGCCGAGGTCACTCAAGATTTTTAAAATATATTGTATTTTAAATCTTGGATCGATCTATGGATTCCGACAAATATCTAGAAGGGCAATCTATGCAAAGACCACCGCTTTTCGAAAGCGATAGTTTTATCTATTGGAAAAATAGATTGAAACGTATATAAAATCAAAAGATCTTGATCTTTGGCATGCTATTACCAATGGTGATTTTCAACCTATTGAACAAAATCCGAAAACCAAATTAGATGAGGTTGTCCCTTTTCAAAAACAAAGTGATGAAAGAATTTTCATGTGTAATACGGCAAAAGAAATTTGGAAAGCTTTGTTAATCACCCATCAAGGTAATAACCAAGTCAAAAATAGCAATATTGACCTTTTGGTACAACAATATGAACAATTCGTCATTTTCGAAGACGAATCTATAAATAGTGTTTTTGCTAGATTTAATACTATTATTACTAGTCTAAAAGCTCTTGATGAAGGTTACTCTAGCAATAACTATGTTAGGAAGTTTCTTAGGGCTCTACATCCTAAATGGAGAGAAAAGGTCACGGAGATTGAAGAGTCGAAAGACTTGACATCACTATCTCTCAATAAAATTCATAGGGAAGCATGGCTAATCTACAATCAGTCTTCTATAAGATGATCAACAAGAAAGATTAGAAATTAGTCAAAGCTAAAGGAGAAAGGAGATATCTTGCATTTTAAGGCAAAATAAGGATCTAGTGATGAAGAATGTTCGACTTCCAGGATATCACTACCGCGCTATATGGCAAGTCAGCAAGACGATCGCAGAATGCACTGTACGCCCATCACCACACACCCATCATCCACAAATAGGCGGTTAGGAGACTTCAATAAGGTTCTTAAGTGAAGAGGGGAAAAAATTAGTTTGACTACCATACGAAATGATACAAAAAGAGCTATATGTTCCAAAGAAGCCGAGATGACAAGAACGGAAAAAGTGATAGGAAATGCTTTAGATGCGGTGATCCAAATCATCATATTGGAGAATGTCCAAAACCACCAAAAGATAAGAACCAAAGAGCATTCGTCGGAGGCTCCTGGAGTGATTGCGGTGAGGAAGATGATGAAAAGGCCAAAGACGAAACATGTCTCGTGGCTCAAGCATCTAGTGAGATATGCCTTGGAATCGACTTGGAACCCGGTGAGTGGATGCTCTAAACACATGACGGGTAACCGAAAGCTCTTCTCAACATACAAGGCATACAATGGAAGTAACGTCATCTTTGGTAGTAATCTTTGCGGTAACATTATTGGCAAAGGTACGATCTCTAATGACTCTCTCAATATAGATAATGTAGAACATGTAGATAACTTAAGATTCAACTTGCTAAGTGTATGTCAAATATGTGATAATAAATGTAGAGTAACTTTCTCTGAACATGATAGTGAAATTACTAAGGAAGGTGATGTTATAGGTAGATGTATTAGGAAGAAAGGCTTATATGTGATGAAATTAGGAAATAAGCCGAAAGACAAAATTTATCTTGCAACGATTGTGGTGGAAATACTCATCACTTTGTGGCATCACTATATAGGAGATTAGGTCATGCTAATATGCGTCTAACTCAATCGTTAGCCTCTAAGGAGCTAATTAGAAATTTACCTAAGCTTAAGTTTGATCAACACTTTTGTGACGCTTGTAAAATTGGGGAGGAGGAATAATCAAGGCTCACGCTAGTTCACAAAGATAAGAATTGGTTCTCAACGACCTAAATGCTTAGAACTTCTCATATGATCTCTCTTTCGATCATCACCGCATGATGAAGTTAAACCTTTACACCATAGTAATAGTAAAAGACTATTCTAGGTATACATGGACATGATTCCTTAAAACAAAAAATGAAGCCTTCGATCAATTCAAAATATTTAATAGGAAAATACAAAACCAACTACGATGTTCAATAGTGTCAATTAGGACGAACCACGGTAGGGAATTTGATAATGAAGTGCAATTTGAAGAATTCTGTAATACCAATGGTATTACACATAACTTCTCGGCTCCACGCACTCCACAATTAAATGGCGTGGTTGAAAGAAAAAATAGGACACTACAAGAAATGAGTAGAACCATGTTGAATGAAAAATAGTTAACATAAAAGTTTTGGTGTAACGCCGTAGACATTTCAACCTACATCCTCAACCGAATCCTAATTAGAGCTACATTATGAAAAACACCTTATGAACTCTTGAGAGGTAGGAAACCTACTCTTGATTACTTTAGAGTGTTTGGAAGCAAGTGCTTCATTTTAAACACCAAAGACTACCTTACTAAGTTTGACCCAAAGTCATACGAAGGTGTCTTTTTAGGTTTGATGACATCAAGAAACGTCACTTTTATAGCATCATTTATCTCATAAAATAACCCATTATATATAATTATTGCAAAGAATTGTTACTTAATCGTTTGTATTTGAGAATTGCAGTAATTATAGGGTACTTGGTGAAGATTAGCAAAAAGGCACACATTCTGGAGCTTAAACGAAAACATTTGAAGATTACTGTTCTGACATCCAATACGCCGTATCAATCAAGAAATATACAACGTATCTGTGAATGCACTTCACAAAAGACCACGAAGGAAACAAGATCAATACGCCGTATCTAGAGAAGACCAATACGCCGTATTCAAGCTATGGAAATAAAATATTCTGAAAGATATCGACGTGGTCTTTACTCTAAAAGAATACCCCCAATACGCCATATGAAGCCTTTTGATTACGCCGTATTGTCCGTTTTCAGACCTTTAATAAGAAAAAACTAAAAAACGAGTTTTCAGGGTGATAAATCATATTTCAGATACCTAAAATATAAAAAGTCAAGTTTCAGAGGAGAAAAAAGGAAGAAGAGGTTTTGCAACGTTAATTAATTTTTTGGAAACAATTGTAATCTCCTATACTCTTATAAATCGTTCGGTTTTTGGTATCATTAGTTAACTCGGGTAGTTTACCATGGCTGAATTATTACTTTTGTATTGATTATGACGTTTTTTTATTGGCTATTTCCTAGAGGTATTAGCCATTATTTTGAAGATCTGAATGTTTTTGGTTTGTTTATCTCGATTATTAATTTATCATTTGATTTCGTTGTTAAATGTTTATCAGTTTATATTGTTTACGTGCTTTTCGTATGGTCTATCATTCAACTGTATCGATGTGATACGGACGACCAAGTAATTTAGGATGCCGGGATGGCTCTTCCTTATTGTAATTTTACATCTAGGACCAATAGGATCCACAAATAAACCGATCCTTCTTTGCCCTTAGATTGTGAGCTTAGTTGGACTGGCAGGTGACCCAGGGATCAACGAAGTATCGTTCCTCAATTAATTGTAAGACTTGGTTAGTGGGATCTACTAGTGTAATGAATTGTATTAAGCAGTAAGTGGGTGGTAAAAGTCTCTATGAGCTAGGGTTTTTTTTAACAATGATCACCATTGCTTTAATCCCTTAGATAGACTATATAAGCAAAATAGGTATTGCTTTATGCGGATGCGTTTATTGTGACTGAATTCTACGTATCTAGGTTTAAGGAGAAGCTAAACGCCTTAATCTTAGAATGTTAAGCCGCCTCGTGATAAGTTAATCATTCGCATAAATAACAAATCATCGTTTTGATTGGTATTATTAAGGTTAATACAGTTTTTTTATATTTGGCTAGATCGCTCTTTTATCATCTGTTAATTTGCTTGCATGAGTTTTAGTGTCTTAAGTTGATTTTAGTCACCACAAAACCCGTGTCAGTCTCTCAGGCTGAAAACTCCCTTATCCGTTAGATTTAGGATTAACATAGGTTAACATAGGTTTAATATTGAATAGAATTAATTTAGTTTAGATAACCAAAATATTAATAAATTAAAAGATTGTTTCTCGCTCTCAATGATCGACACCCTACTTACCACGAAACTACCTCCGATCGGGTACACTGCCCGTTAAAGTATTATTTTTTGTTAAGTCGGCAAAATATAAATTTAAAACTTGAAATATAAATTACAACTACACAACGACATAATCAAGTTTTTGGCGCCGCTGCCGGGGAGTGAAAAAATTTAATCTTGTTTTTTATTTGATATTTTGGTTGTTTACATTTGATTAGATTGATCTAACCTTTAAGTTAGTGCTAATTTAGATTTAATGTATAATTTGTTTTATGCTCTGTATATTTGTATTTATTTGTTTTTTGTATTGTTTTATAGTTTATTGTTTGTGTGTTTAATTGTTTTCTAAATAAATTGGTTCTTGTCGATAACCTTTTTACGCGTTTCCACTTCCATTGGATACGGCGTATCCAACCTTCTTATCCAATACAGCGTATTCGTTCAAAAAAATCAATACGGCGTATTCAGATCCATTGTATATGGCGTATTGATTATCTGATACAGTAACAGAAGCCTTAAAATTCGTATTTGATTTTCGTGCCTATTTTTTTTATCTTCCTTCAGAGCAAATCCTGCTGATATTTTTACCTTTGTTACAAAATTATATTTATCAGAGCCTAATGATTGAAGAAGTAATGGCAAATAAACAGGACGAAACCACAAGAAAGAATTCACAGTAATGTGACCCAAGCAAATTATTATTCAGGAATTACAAGATTAAGGTGAGAATATAAAGAATGCTATGAGCTGCAAGGAAAAAAGCCTTGATGATTTGCATAATAATGCCTTTAGTGGAACTAATATGAAAGACGCGGTTGAGCATATCGAATACTTCCTGAGAATTGTTGACCCAATTGATTTACCCAACATAAATCAAGATAAACTTAGAGTTCTTGTTTTCCCAATCTCATTGGTTGGAGATGCATAGAAATGGTTTGATGAGATTAAAGGATCAATTAATAGTTGGGTTGATTTAAGTTCTAAATTTTTTGGAAAATAATACCCGCCTTCTTGCACTGCGGTGTTACAACCACCATGATTAAGTGGGACCCTACTAATCTAAAGTTTGAATACTGGTTGGCCTCAAAGTTTTTGAACTATAAAACGATGGATATATTTACCAAAGGAGTTTTATGGGACTACTGGAAAATGAGAAGTGATGATACTGAGCTTACTAATGAAAATGGATCGGATCTTGAGGATGAGTGCTCAAGTGATATGAATGAAACGACTGAAATCTTCAAGATCGAAGACAACTTAATTGACTACGAGACACCCTTGTGTTAAAGGCTTTCAATGTTGTCACTATTCTCTTAAAATCGTCACGGGTATGTTTACTTTCAAAAAATCCAAAAAAAAATAAAGACTTACGGGAGTATGAGTTGGATAATAGGACAGTCAGGGAAACTTGAGGAACCATGGTCAGAAAATAGGATACCATATCAACTGTGTGATCATATTTGCGAACCATATCGTTTTAAGAATGAAATAACTAAATGGCCTACGTATAGTTCAAATATTGATGGGTTCTGTAACGGTGGAGAACTACCAGGGATGGTTCGAGTCAGATGTATGACTTATTTTCAGGATAAAAAATGGTATGATGAGTTGACTGATGGAAAGCTGAAAGTAGAAGCTTTAACGCATAAGGCCAGAATTGAAGAATTCAGGGGGATCGCAAACTCAAGAGTAATGAATTCTGCGAATGGTTGAAAAATAGTTTTGAAAACCTCACAAACTAGATTATGATGTTTTAGTAGAACTGGAAGAATATTGGTGGAAGGTAAATGCTCATGAGAAAGCCTCATTTGCTCGATGGGAAAATTACGCTCAAAGACCGTATGCGGACGCCAAAACTAAGAAGGATTATGACCCCCCTCTATCTTGATAATTACCGTTTATCTTTAAAAAATTTAAAGCAAACAATTGCGGTGTGATACCAAGACACTAAAAAGGGACGTCATGATCCATCAATTTGCAATATAAGAAGATTCGAGATGGTCAAGTATTCATTCAAGGATGACAAAGAGTATGTGGCTATAAAAGAGAATGAATACAATATTTGAGGAAATACAAGCCAATCGATTGCAATCACGGCATAAATCAAGAAATCTTTCGCATGAATAGAAGAAAGGATAGATGGCGGACATGGCATCGAACGTGAACGAAAGTACCCCCCCTGCAAGTGGAAAAAAGTCTAAACATAAGTCACCCCCCCCTCGCTCGCCAACAATTCGACCCCACCCCCCCATGTATTTAAGGTTTTATTGTTTTTAATTATTATTTGTTTTTAGAGAAGGAGTTTTAATTAAAAATGCTTTCCCGGGAGAACCCAACTGGATTGTTATTTAATTTTTACGAGTCTATTTTCCCAGACATCTTTACGGGATTCCGCTTCTTACCATACGGCGTTATTGTATTTCTGGAGTTATCAGTCCTTTATTTTTATGCACTTTAAACATTTATTGTTAGTTCTGTCTATACGACGTATTCATGTACATGATACGGCGTATTCAACAGTCTGGCCCGTATTTAGATACTTTTTACAGGTTTCTCAATACGGCGTATTCTAGTTTATGGATACGACGTATTGGTTTCCTGAATAGTTTATTTAGCTTATTTAATTAACCGTAGATACCCGAGATAGGATTTTTGCATGTTTTTCCTATATTTTGCACAGGACCTCGTTGCAAAGAAATCGACGAAGTTGGTAAAGTATCAATCATCTGGAATCCTATGTGTGATTGTAGGTATGCTGACGCATTTACAACACACATCCTTGCTCATAAACTCAACTTGGAGAATCTACCGAGCAAAATATCAGGGGAGTTTCTCATTCTAATTCTTTTAATTCCTGTTTTTATTGTTTTACCTATACAACGAGGACATTGCCTAATTCAAGTAGGGGGATGAGAATTAGAATGTATACTTGTCCTATTTTTCACATAAAATGCTTAAATTGTGCTCAAATTAACTTTTTTTCAAGCATACTTTTGTGAAATTACTTGTTAAAAGGTTATCACCAAATACAAATGGCAAAAGAGGACGAGCACAAGACAACTTTCCATTCCGCGCAGGGGGTGTACTACTATCAAAAGATGCCTTTCGGACTAAAAATGCAAGGGCTACCTACCAAAGGTTAGTAGATAAAGTCTTCGAGATCTAGATTCAGAGAAACATGGAAGCCTACGTAAACGACATGGTAATAAAGAGCATGGACGAAACGGACATGATGGCAGACATATGAGAAACCTTTGAAAGGCTCTGAAAGATAAACATGAAACTCAACCCATAGAAGTGGTCTTTTGGGATGGAAGAAGGCCAATTCCTAGGGCACATAGTGTCAAAAGAAGGCATTAAAGCCAATCCAACAAAAATCCAGGCCCTAACAAGTCTAAAAAGGCCAAAAACCATCAAAGAAGTACAAAGCCTCAACGGAAAACTCGCAGCCCTAAACAGGTTCATATCAAAAAGTGTATAAAAATCTTTGCCCTTCTTCAAAACGTTAAAGGGTTGTCTTGATAAGAAAGACTTCACATGGACAATAGAAGCAGACAAAGCCTTTGAAGAAATGAAAAGATACATAGAGAAGCTTCCCACCCTTGCGGCACTTAAATCAGGAGAAAATTTGATCATTTATTTGGCAGCCTCGAAGGAGTGTATAAGTACAGTCTTGATAGCAGAAAGAGGGAAGGATCAGAGACCCATAGATTTTGTGAGCAGAGTACTGCAAGGGGCTAAACTCAACTACCTGACTATGGAAAAACTAGTTTTAGCTTTAATTCACGCTGCAAGAAGACTAAAAAGATACTTTCAAGCACATACCATAATAGTCCTGACAAACAAACCAATAAGACTCCTGTTGTCAAAACCTAAAAAATCAGGGAGGGTAGCCAGATTGGCCATACAACTAAGACAACACGAAATCGAGTTCAAGCCTAGAAACGTAGTCAAAGCCTAAATCCTTACAGACTTCCTGGTAGAAACCAAAGAAGAAGACGAGGAAACAGACTTTAAGGAGAAACAACATGCGGGTCAAACTACAAGATGGAAGCTATATACAGACGGAGCATCAAGCGGTGATGGATTTGGGGCTGGCTTGATGGTAGTAAGTCCATAAGGCATGAAATTCACATACGCTTTGAAGTTCGAGTTTACAGCAACTAACAACGAAGCTGAATACGAAGCTGTCATAGCCGGACTCCGCATTGTAAAAGAAATGAAGATAGAAGAAATCACAGTCTTCGTAGATTCACAGCTCGTAGCCAACCAAGTTAACGGGTCATACGAAGCAAAACACGACCACAAGCAATACCCATTAATAACTAAACACCTGCTAAAGAATTTTTGACACTCAAAAGTTTAATATATAAGAAGAAATCAAAATAAGAAGGCTGATGTGCTAAGCAATCTGGCATCGCTAACTTTCAAACATTTAACAAAAGAAGTGTTAGTGGAAAAATCAGCAAAGAAATCAATTCATGAAAAGCAAGTAGCAGAAGCAATAGTGGAAGAAGAAAATAGTTGGATGACTCCAATCATAGAATACCTTGTTAGTGGAATTTTACCAGCAGCTAAGAAGTTGGCAAGAAAAGTCAGAGTAAAGGCTCCGAATTACCGAATGATTGACGGAATCCTTTACAAACGGTCTTTTCTCACCTCTTGGCTAAGATGTGTAGGTTCCAGGCAGGCTGATGACATCAAATAACGTCACTTCTATAGCATCATTTATCCCATGTAAATAACCCATTTTATATAATTATTGCAAAGAATTGTTACTTAATCGTTTGTATTTGAGAATTGTAGTAATTATGGAGTACTTGGTGAAAGTTAACAAAAAGGCACGCATTCTGGATCTTAAACGAAGATATTTGAAGTTTACTGTTCTGATAACCAATACGCCGTATCCATCAAGGAAGATACGGCGTATCTGTGCCTGCATTTAACTAAAGACCATAAAGGAAACAAGACCAATACGCCGTATCCAAGAAAGACCAATACGCCGTATTCAAGCCATAGGGAAATAATATATTTTGGAAGATATCAAACGTGGTCCCTACTCCAAGAAATCCCTAATACGCCGTATCGAATACTCTCGATACGTCGTATCGACCTTTTTCCAGACCTTATAAATAGAAAACTCAAAAACGAGTTTTAAGTGTGCTAAATCATATTTTCGATACCTAAACCATAAAAGTCGATTTTCAGAGGAGAAAAAGAGAAGAAGATGTCGAGCAACGCAATTAATTCCTAAGGAGACAACGTGTAATTTCTTGTACTCTTGTAATCGTTTAGTTTTTGGTATCATTTGTTAACTCGGTTAGTTTACCTTGGCTAAATTATTACTCTTGTATTAATTATGACGTATGAAGGCTAATACCTTCGGGTATTAGCCATTATTATAAAGATCTGAATGTTTGGTTTGTTTATCTCGATTGCTTAATTTATCGTTGATTGCTTGTTTATGTTTATCAATTTATACTTGTTTACGTGCTTTTATATGCGACCTATCATTCAACTGGATCTAGTGATACGGACCAAGTAATCTAGATGCCATGATAACTCTCCATATAGTGATTTATACATCTAGACCAATAGGATCACAAATAATGACCTATCTTTGCCCTTAGATTATGAGCTTAGTTGGACTGGCAGGTGACCTAGGGATCAACGAGTATGTTCTCAGTTAATTGGTAAAGACTTGGTTAGTGGACTACTAGTGTATGAATTGCCATTAAGAAGTAAGTGGGTAAAGTCTCTATGAGCTAGGGTTTAACAAGATCACCATTGCTTTAATCCTTAAGATAGATTATAATCAGCAAATAAGGCGTTTAATTGTGACAGAATTCTACGTGTCTAGGTTTAAGGATGAAGTACCGCCTTAATCTTAAGAATGATATGCCACCTCGAGATAAGTAATCATTGCACTAAATAAACAAACCAACATTCTGATTGGATAAATAATGCTTAATACAGTTTTCTTATATTTGACTCGACCGCTCTTTTATCTTTAATTAATTTGCTTGCGTGTGTTTTAGTGTCTTGAATTGGTTTTAGTCACCACAAAACCCATGTCAGTCTCTCAGGCGAAAACCCCTCTTATTCGTTAAATTTAGGATTAACATAGGTTTAACATAGAATAAAATTAACTTAGTTTAGATAACCAAAATATTAATAAATTAAAAGATTGTTTCTCTCTCTTTGTGATCGACAACCTACTTACCACGAAACTACCACCGATTGGGTACACTGCCCGTTAAAGTGTTGTTTTTGGTTAAGTCGGCAAAATATAAATTTAAAACTTAAAATCATAAAATTAACACCACACAACGACACAATCAAGTTTTTGGCGCCGCTGCCGGGGAGTGAAAATTTAATCTTGATTTTATTTGATATTTTAGTTTTTAACATTAGATTAGATCTAACCCTTAGGATTAATGTAATTTAGATTAGAGTATAGTTCTGTATACTTGTCTTTAATTGTTTGCTTGTATTGTTTGTGTGTTTAATTTTTTACGTGTTTAATTGTTTTTCATAATACATTGTTCTTGTCGATAAACCGATACAGTGTATCCACTTCCATTGGATATGACATATCCAACCTTCTAACCAATACAGCGTATTCGTTCAAAAGATTA
>BQNB010061577.1:0-36430 GCA_026074375.1 Tanacetum coccineum | reverse complement strand
TCCAAGATCACAAAATCTACGGGGTATACGTGTTCAACGATCTCTACTAACACATTCTCTGCGATTCCTAAGGGGTAAATATACGAGTGGCTAGCTAGTGAGAGTCTGATGTCAGTCTCAACAGGCCTTTCGTCGGTGAGTTTCATGTAGGTGGAGTACGGCATAACGTTCACGTCGGACCCTTGATTGACGAGGGCGTTTACGTGCTTAAGGTTCCCTATGCTGCAAGGTATTTCAAAATTCCCACTGATGTCCTCCTTCTTTGTTATCTTTTTCTTGAGAATCGCATCATAAGCATGTCCCCCTAGTAATACTTTATACTCCTTCCCTTTTTTCTTTCCAGCTTGGGTTCTTGAGCGAGAGTTATTGAATCTGTTGTTGTTGACTAACCCCTCTATCGGCTTTTCATTAATCTTATGCTTTAGGTAATATGCGTCAGGCTGAGAACCGGGTGCTTCTTCTGCTTCTTCGCTTTCAGATGTTTTGATTGATTTGTTTCCGGCCCCGTTTTCAACTTTATTTATTTTCTCGGCTTCCATTACTGGCGTTTCCGTTTCTGTTTCGGTGAGGTTCTCAGCGTAGTCAGGTGTCACCTTTGTCCTATTACTCCCTGCTTCTTCTCCTTTTGTCAGAGAGATAGAGTTCACGTTCTTGGTGATGGGTAATTTAGCCTTTTCTCTTATTAATACTTTCTCAGGGGTTCTGCTAGTCGTGAGTTCCTTGAGAAGCCCGAACATTTCAGTTATCCTACCATTGATCTCCTCGTGTTGCTAGAAAATTGTACTCTCAAACCTTTCCATCCTTTCGGTGTGCGCTGCCATGTAATCCCGTACTCGAGCTTCAAAAGTGGTACCTAATGCTTGTGGTTGAGGGCTCGGACCTGTACGTTCACGAAAAGCAAAAGTGCTTAGTATTGGTGGTTTATTTTGATTTTGAGGTTGGGAGTTCGGATGGACTACATTGACATAAGCTTGGGGGGGTGTTGAGCTTGGTGCGGGTATCGGTCGTGACCCTTTTTGTAAGAAGCTGATCTGGTCTTCGAGCTTGAGAAGTCTCCGGTCAGGTGTTTCCGGGACGCCTTGAGGTGTAGAAATGGCTTTGACCGGTTTGACAAATTCTTTAGTTTCATCCCAACCTTCATGATCGTAGAGGGCGAGGTTCTCAATAATTTCCCAAGATTCGTCGGTATTCTTATTGCGGAGTTTGCCGTCGGCGGCGCGATCAATCTCGCACTTAAGATGAAAGGAGACATGATCATAAAAAATTTGGATTTGAAGCCAACGATCAATGCCATGATGAGGGACTTTTTGGAGTAAGTCCTTGAAACGAGTCCATGCTTCGGATAGAGATTCTCCATGATGTTGTTGGAACATCAGGATATCATTGCGGAGTTTTACGGTCCTTCTCGGTGGAAAGAATTAAGCAAGGAATCGGGTAGTAAGATCCTCCCATGTGGAGAAGGATCCTGCTGGAAGGCGTTCAAGCCAATTGCTAGCTTGATTGCATAGGGAAAATTGAAATAAACGCATGAGCGTTCTTTCCCTATTTTTACCGTCAAGGTCAAGTGAGTTCACAAGTTTAAGGAAATCCTTGAGGTGTTGGTTTGGATCCTCGGACCGAATTTTGTGGAATGAGCATCCGTTTTGCACCAACCAGATGGTGTCAGATCAAAGAGGTGCCATGTTTTTCCCTATGAGGAGATCAATGGTATTCCTATAGCCCTCGTGGCTTGGTTTGGAGTAATCTCCTAGAGTACGAATAGGATTCTCGTCTCCCATGGTGGTTGACGAGAATGGGTTACGAAACAGATACACAAAGAAAAGATAGACTATAAGAAAGCTAATATGCAGGAATTAAATCTTACTTGAAAGGATTCAAGCAAGTAGAACTAAGCTAAACTATGATCAATACCTAACTATTCCGCAGGTGATGGCGCCAAAAACTTGATGTGTGGTCATCGTAGGACTTCTACACGAGAAGTTTTACAACTCCCTAGGCAGTGCACCTAATCGTTGTAGTGTAGTATAGGTAAGACTCGGGGTTGTTTATCGTTAACTCGAGAAATAGGTTGGATAGGCTTGATCATGGTCTAACAGAATTCTAAGGGTTGAGACAAGATTATTTTTGTATTTTTATGTTTTATGGAAAGCAAGTAAATCATATAATTAAAGAGAGGTTTGGTTTTAGCCGTTTAAACTAAATATTAACTAAGCTACTGGTGATAACAATAAGATAAAAGACTGTGTTTATTTAATCATGTATTACTCCCTAGATTGCTTCTCCTAGTGTTGTTGCCTTGTCACACTTGTGATGATCTGTGTAACTATTTCCTAAAGCATGAACGAATTACACGAACCCGCCGTCTACTTAGTATGCCGCTAGAGCAACGCACATGCAAGGTAGTATGAAGACTATTACACGGCCCCTAGGAGTACACTAAGTGCATGTGAAATATATTAAGAGTGGATCAACCATATTAGGGGGCAAGGTAGTATGAAGACTATTACCCGATGGTATCCTTTCTACACAATCACGTTTCCCTAGACATATCAACAGCGATGCAGACAAAAGTTGGTTTTCTAAGACCTAACGTGCACATCCATCACAAGAAGCAACACCACTAAGATCTACATTCTAGGTTTCATACAATCATAAATAAACACAATAGGAGGTTTAGCCAAGCATGTTAAAGATAAAGCAAGAACAATAAATCAAACAACACATAGACATATTGAATGATTAAGTAAACCTTACTTGATTAAAACATGAATTGGAAGAGGTACAATAGGTTTTTAGGCCCTAAAATCATCTCCTACAGCTGCTAAACGAACTAGGGTTCGTACCCTCTTTTTATTCTAAAGTGAAGAAACATGTAATCTTATGATCTAAACCAAGAACAAGAGAGAGATGTGGGTTGTGATGTTTAGATAGAGAAAGTGATGGAATGGATGATGTTATTACTATGTGGAAATATGGAAGAAATGAAACAACCCACCCCTCTCCAAGGCTAGGAGGGGGCTTATATAGTTACATGATGGCCGGCCCATGGGCTATGATGGGCTTCCCATGGGCCTTGGGCCCGATTAGCTTCTATACTTAACTTGACACAATCTACGAGCTAAGACCTATTACAACTTGGAAGTGACCGACACTTTTTGTGTTTCCAACAATCTCCCCCTAAGGGAGGTCACTCCATTTTACAAAACTTTAAGCCTAGCATACAATGCTTTGTCTTTAGTCTTTAGCTCGTCCTTTTGACATTCTCCTGTGAGTATGTTGTAGTGATCATTGATTTCTGGATTGAGCTTGTTCCTTGAACTTGTATTTGACATTGTGATCTTGAGCATCTTGAGATCATCAACCAAGCACAATCTCTTCGCCATCTTGAAACTTTGCCATCTTGTGGATTTGTGATTTCTGAACCAACATGCTCATACCTTTCTTGAATGGTTGTCTTGAAAAACTTTAATGCTACGTCTTTCTTGAGATTCGTTAACTATAATACTTCGTCACTTCGAGAAAGACGTTCGTTATCAGAGTAGCGGAAGTCTTGAAATATGTATTTGAGCCTTTCATGAAGTCCTTATGTTTGTCTATCGGGTATGAGCATGTGGCTATGGATCTTGTGAGTCAGCTGGAATCAGGAACCTCCACCACCATCTTTAAATAGCCTGCATAAAAACAGTTAGCAATAAAGCAGGGGGACGAATATGGCTTTGTCATTCGCCCAGGTTTGGTTGGAGTAACCTTCAAATCCCCAATAAAAATAAAATACGCAAAGTTAATAATTATCTTCTTAATAATTATATAACACTTGTTTGACGTAAACCTTAATTTATGTGGTGACCGTTTACGTTAAATGATTATTCTTAGTCTACGCGAAAAAGCTACATTAAAAGTAAACGCGTATCGTACCAAAATAAATAGTGACGAATAATAGGAGCCATAAAATGACCTGAAATTGAGAAATGTTACACGTGGCTCGGGATAACACTACCGAGACCATTTTTATTTTTCGTTACATTTTTCTTGGTTTAAAATATTTAATAAAATGTGTACATTTTAAAACATGAATCCGGCTCAAGACAAGGAACAAAATGACGACATTCATAAAAATAATGAGTTTACGGTCTTAAAAATAATAATGAGTCACGTCGCTAATTTTTTTTTTTTTTACGATGCTCGAACGGTTAACGAGCGCGCGGTCATTAACGGTAGACTCGCGAAACGTCAAAAAATAAAAACTTATTCAAATCTTCTCAAAAAATTTCGTAATAAAATACGAAAATAATTATTTTTGACAAATAAACAATTTTAAATGTCGACATTTGTTTACGAAAATTCGTAAATAAATAATAATAATGACGTCGAACTCGCGATCGTCATGCGCGTCGTGCAACTCGGGTTGTTACATTCCACCCACCTTAAGGGAGCGTCGTCCCAGTGCTCGGTCCTTCTTACTCGTCTCATCATTCGTCCGTGGCATGACGGCTTCTCGTCATCACGCAGACTCCTACGTTCTTTCAAAATAAATATGCGATAAAATTATTCGCTACAGGACTATTACGGAGTGGTAAAAGTCAAACAATACTAGCGGTAAATTATACCACGAATCAAAACAAAATCATGGTAGCTCTTATCAAAAGAGGCAAAAACAAGTCGCAAAAATATATTCGACAAAACCAAATCACGTCGTTCTAACTTTTATAGTCGCGTTCTTCATAAGGGACACTATAAGTCACGGAATATATCCGATTAAAATAATTATTACGTCGTTCTCACGAGAAATTTTCTAAAATGGGTGATCCGATCCAAACTTTGTTGGGGAATCATATAAACCACTCAAAACCAAGGCACCTGGCTTATCAACCAAGCTGAAATTTCGTTGTTAATTTAAAATCAAAATATATGTCGCGCTCATATACGGAATTATACCAATTTTTTCAAACCGAGATTATGCTTCTTTACCAAAAAATCCAGAACATTACGTCGCTAACTAAAAAACCAAGAAAGACGTCATTAATCAAATTCTGATCTATTTACTTTTTATCATTATCCTAATCAAAATACTCCATCATTGATTCAAAACCAAAATACAATCGTAGCCCTTCCGGCTCATCCAATAAATGCCTCACTGGTTGCCAAAAAAATAATCTGAAACACATTAGATCTCCTAATTATCTTAAGATATTATTACACATGCCCTTATAATCACATAAGTACCTATTGTACGCTCGCCATCTTTTACATGATGACTCGATGAATTGGCCTCATACAAAGGCATTCATCATGCCCGCTTTCAACCAAGCATTGGCGATTATTATCACATATCGGATTCGCTTTCCTTTGGGGCTTTCGGCATAATTATTCTTTCTAACACTTAGGTTTTTTACCCCTACGGTAACATTTTCCTCATCGTACCGAGCTTGCCACAAAGTCAAGCCACCTCGACGATAATTCCAACATAAACACGGCTAATTCTAATTAGTCTACACTCACTCTCATGGGTACTTCAAGCCACAATCATCAACAAGACTTTCGGAGATGTCCACTCACTTTATCACGTCCTAAATTCTTACTTGGGCAATTATAACCATTTACTTACAGCCTAAGCCGCATCACTAGCCATGAAAAAGTGACATGAACGCTCACTACCATTTAAAGCACATAACACATATAGCACATATTCCACATAATTCGGCGGCGACAATCCCGACTTACAACTCATAAGGTCAAATGACATATCAAGAATTCAATTATGAAAACATGAGAATCATGGTCTTATTGCTGTCAGACGAAAAATTCAAAATATTTCAACGTTTCCTCATGCGAATAGAATTGCTTGATTGGTCCATCTCATTGCGTAGCATCATGAAGAATACAAATCTCATGTCGAAATACTACACCGACTCACTCATAATTCAATATCGCTCGACTTAAGACGTTGGCTTTTTGGTTGGTTCTTAGTAATGGAAATGGACGTTACCATTTTAGCTAGAACTCAATAATTCGCCACTCTTTATGCCATTGGGTCGTCAACGTCCTGGAGTAAAGGGCCATACACTTAACAAAAATATAAAAAAAAAAAAAAACCGTTTTTAGGGTTTCAAAGTAATGTATAGTGTCTCATTAAAATACTTGACGTCATCAGGTATACTTACGACTACACTACCACTACACTCCATTTCGGGGAAAGAAGTCTTCTTCACGGCCATCAGTTGATACATTTAAGGCATCATACATCCAATGTAGGAGAGGTCTTTTCCATTTCTCACTTTCAACCTCGAGACTAACCATCTCAGCTTCCACCCACCTTAGGAATCTTTATATTTAAATCTCAAGAAGATCCCTCTTCAGTGTCGATATCAGGTTTACACCCTTGATAGCTCAAATCTATCATTACTTACTAGCACACCGACTACACTTGGTCTTGACACGTCTTCATAACAATCACCGCTCCTAGATACTACGAACTGAACATTACTCCCTTTGAGATACACTCGTTCTGAACAATACCGTAGATATTTCTGCTTTGGAGAGACTCGGTCATAATGACTCGCATGAGACTCCCTCCATGCAGTCGATAAGGATAGGGTTACTTGTATAAGTATCCGTAGTAGGGTAAAAATATTTTCTCCTTCCGGAAGCTTGACCCAAAGTTTATCTTAATTACCAAGCGTTTTAAGGGTGACGATTTATCCGACATAGCGTAGTTCTTCCTAAATTATGCATAGTTTATCAGGTTATGCATAATTGAGGACCGAACGACATCATGTCCTTCCTCGTCAAAACGTTTCTTTTCCATATGCTACATGTGTAAGTTAATTCCAAGAAAATTTTCAAAGAATAAAAAATCAAATATTTCATAGAAGGAAGAAGATAAGCACCACCTTCCATTCTTGGTTATTTAACAAAAATAGAATGTTTTTTTTGTTTGAAAAAAAATGTTATTTGTCCACCATAGGGTCAGTTTATGAAATTTGAAAACACATTTTTCCATTGTTTGCACAATCAGTTTATACAACATAGTCAATATGATTCGCGCAACGACATTTGTTCAACACACAAATTCGTGACTGCAATTCATAGTTTTAGAGTTATCAAGTCACAAAACATCATTGAATACAATTTGGTCAACGGTCACAGCAAGTTTCAAAAATAATACCCACTCATGGATTATGCAAGCAAGTAACATACTCATGCGAAAGATTCGCCAATTAAAGTCACCTAACACTCAGGGTCAAATCAATCTCACACAAGCCAAGTGTCTCGGGGGTAACAACGACCTCCAGGCTTCACTCATAGTACAACCTATACAATGACACCTTCTCCTAACTCATAACCGAGAACAATTACAAAAATAGTAATGCAACGCGTGTATAAAATTACATACATGCCAATTTTTCCAAAAGGGGATACATCATTGGCTTTCAAAGCCAGTACATCAAACCGTAATGGTTCTAAGTTTCCAATACATAAACTACATATACATGAACTCTCCTTGAGTTCTAAATCGAATGATATAGATAAAGAATGCACTGACATTGATAAACTCTGAGGCAATAATAGTCCTCATCCAATGGACCTAAATATTGGAATCCTCACTACTTACTGTGTCGTGGAGATAAAAAGTATGAGGTTTTGTTGTACAGAAAAGTTTTTGCGAGTCTGCTTTTCCTGAAACATAGGGTCCTGCCAGTAAAATTTTGTACCCAAGGTGAAAATTTTCTCATTTTTGGCACTATTTATCAAGCCGCAATTTTTACAAAATTTTATCGCTACCATTAAAAACTGAGTGTATCTCCTAAACTATCTTTGCATCCGTAAAATCGAGACGACGCTATGTCTAGTTTGTTCAATATATAGAACTTATAGTTTTACATATTTAGGTGTTGCTATATAAGTTTTTGAACTTATTACTCATTCAAATTCTGGTCTAAATTTTTTGACTACTTTTGCCATTTCGGCGATATCTCATTCGTCGGGCGTCGATATGACTCCATCTGAATTCCTACATGTACCTAAGAGGTTTCTTTACATCCTAGTTCAATTTACCAGGTCTTCATAGACCAAAAACATTTTGAAACATATCCAACAAGCTTCTATCCCAAAGCAGTCCCCAAAGAAATTTTGATAAATTTTATAGTTTTACGGAAAATGAGTGTAATTTACAAATTAATTGGATGCTGATGATGTGGAACAAATGGAGGAATGATTGCCTAAGAGTCTTCTACAGGTACCAAAATTTTTCTTTTGAAAAGTTATTACAAAAATATGGAGTTATACTCCTTTTCCCAACGGTATACCCGATTTGACTAGTTTTACAAAAATGACGATATCTCATCGATTCGGAGAGATACGACCCAATCCCAAAGATCACATTTACCTTAAGACATTTGCCCACATCCATATTCGGATTTCTCAACCCACAACCTGTTGGTTACAAACTGCCGTATAATCCATTTCAAAATCCAATCAAATCACTAATTTTTATTAATCATTCAAAGCCAATACAAGCCATAACTATGACTTAAACACTCCTTCCAAACACAAAACTCATAGATTTCCAGGAATCAACCATTTTCATGACTTACTAAGTAGAGGTCGAT
Organism: Tanacetum coccineum; assembly: GCA_026074375.1. Lineage (NCBI taxonomy): Eukaryota > Viridiplantae > Streptophyta > Magnoliopsida > Asterales > Asteraceae > Tanacetum > Tanacetum coccineum. The sequence continues at coordinate 27,821 of BQNB010061577.1, read as the reverse complement.
ACGAGAGAATCAAACGGAAACACCAACTTTATTCGTCAGTTCCAAAGATAGACGTTTTCAAATGACATATTACGCGAGAGTAAGTTTATAACTGTTTTCCATAACAATGATGGTTCATGGGATGACCAATAGATAAGTCATATCCCAATAACAGGAAAATCTCAAAATGATTGATTACGAAAAACATATGAGACTCAAAATCAATAAGTAGGAGCGTTCAAAATTCAAATCAATTAGTAAAATTTTCAAGTGGGATCGAAAACTAAGTCGAGTCCCGACAAGAGATAACAAAGTAAAGTTTGCGAAAAAGTTCGAAGATAAACGTTTACATCGACTGTTTTATAACGTATATATATTATTCTTTATTATATCGCTTCGAAATGTTTCAAAGAAATAAAAAACTCTTCGCAAGAAGCGAATATCAAGATATATATAATCGTATACCATAGAACGGATGCTGTATATATATCTATATACATATATATAATTATTACTTGTACCAAGTGTCAACCACTTGTTACGCACATAATATGCAATCAAATATACCACATAAGGCTTCTAAGGATCGGGAGCAACACGCGCGCGGATATCGGACATCCGTGAAAGGCTCGTGAAACTTTTCCAAAAACAGTTGTAGTCCAAGTTTTGTAAAACGACTTAGTTCACTACAACTCGTGCTCTGGTACCACTTTGCAACACCCCCAAAATGCAATACGCAGCGGAATACAACGATTGGGGTGTTACTTCATAATACATGCACACGAGCCCCAGTAAACGTTCAAATATACGTTTATAAAACACAATTTTATTTATTATAAAGATTAGAGTTACATAGTCCCCAATACCAACATAGAAATTGTTTCTAAAAGTCACAACACGACTTGATTTCTAAAACACTTGTTTTGTTTATGAAATTAATTCACTGAGACACCGTCCTTGATATCCGCGTTCCGTCCCGTCCAGCCATCAACAGCAATTAACCTGAGATACATGCTTAAAAGTCAACAAAACGTTAAGTGAATTTATAGAGTTTAAAATTAACACATAGAACGTATATTTTGGGTTCCACAAAACGTATAACGTTGGCTCGTAAGTCAAGTTATAAAAGTGATTTCTAACTAAAGAGCCCGTGTACCGAAACTTAACACATTCATCCCGTAGGATGAAATTATGTCCGAGAAGTATGTCACTTCTCCTAATACTAACTACAAAATGTCCGTTTGACAGGGTGGTCCCAACGGATTCAAACCCCGGACAGGGTTGTCAAACCCAATAGATCTATTTAATGCATTAGCGTTCACCAACACATGGTAACTAACGGTCACACAGCAAAAAGGCATATACTCCAGTAGTGAGAAATCATATTCAGTATCAAAAACAGTGTGCGTTCAATTCACAAAACAAGAAATATATCCCCCTCGCGAAGTTTTAAACATTGAAAACTTTGAAAGCGGATGCTATGAACTCACTTGATCAAAAAGCGATGATTAAACAATAAAGTTTAGCAACGAAAATCACAACGCGATCAGAACTATTAATTAGAGTCTTCGATTTACTATATCGTAAATGTATATTTCAACGATGCGTTACATCGTATCAACAATTCTTATATATATATATATGTATATTATATATATATATATATTGTATTATATATATATATATATGTTTATATATATATATATATGTATATTATTATATATATATGTAGTATATTATATGTATTATATATACTTTATGTATATATATATATATATATATATATGTATTTATATATATATATGTATATATATATTATATTTGGTATTTATATATATTACTATAAGTATATATATATTATATATAGCTATTATATATATATATTGGTTTGTTTATATAATATATGTATATAATATATATATGTTATTTATAATCTATATGTATTATATATATATATGTTATATTAAGTCATTCATGTGATGAGAAATCCACTTGCATCTTAGTCCCAAAACCCACAACATTGAAGTTATATTTGTCCCTCACGTTTTATCTTCCGTGACTTATTGAAAACGTAATATTTTCGATAACTTTCTATTTTTAGAAAGTTACTATTTTCGGAAAGGTTACCATGTTTGGTAAGTTTAAACATCTAAGTATATTTTTAATACTTATCATTTTATTTATTTTTTTTATCATTGTACTTAGTTAAAAAAATTATAAGTCTTAAGGACCATTGTCTTTTTAAAGTCAAACATTAGACTTTCTTTGACCTTTTATACTTATTTTTAATTTTACCCAAATCTGTCCCGCGCCTAACTGACCCTCTAAATCTCATTTTAACTATTCGGAGTGAAAGGAGATTTTATACGAAACGAATTACGGACACACCTTTTTAGTTTTAGCGAGACCGAAACTTGTGGAAAAGGACGAAAATGACCCCAGCAAAGAATCTGCTTGTAAACTTGTATTTTAATAAAAAACGCAGCAGTTTGACCATCGATTTTGACCCGCTATATCACGTTTTCGTGACTTTGACCAAAAAGAGATTTTATAGAAAACATTATTCCGGACAGCGTTCGTGTTTCTCCGGAAGGCCGAAACGGGCTCGAAAGTGCCCAGAATGGCTGTCGAAAATCAGATCAACAAGTATACATTACCAAAGTGCTGTTTGAAATTTATAAGTTTTTCAAAACTTGTTTTCGCTCTAGTTTCTTCGTTATTAGGAGTTACGGGACGTTTGAATTACCGAAACGTACATTAGGACAAACTCTATCATATTTCAACATCAAAAATTAGATTTTATGATTTTTCAAACATCGTTTTCCGTGCCAAACTTACTGCACGAATTTACACTTTTAAAAACCCATCAAAATCATCTTCTCAATCACCCAATATCATCATCTAGCCTATTCGACGCAAGTACAATCGGATTTTGTAGGAACCACTAATATCACTTTCACTTCATATTGAAACAAGAAAAATAAGATGAGAAAATATGGAAGAAGTTTAGAGAGAAGTTAGAGAGAGAAAGGTAGAGAGAAGAAAAAGATGGATGATTTTCTTAGCCATATTACAAATGAGAAATTACAAGATCCAACCCCCTCTCCCATACTTAGAGAGGGGTATTTTTTACTTTAATACCAAGGGGCTTTCATGGCCTTGGTATGTCTACGGGCCGGGGCTCGGGATACTTGGGCTTCTCGTCGATACACGTGGACCGGTTAGATTACATTTAAGAAGCGTTTACCCGTCTGCTATTTACTACGTAATCTTTTTTAGTGACCGAGACCTAATATTAATTATGAACGAACTTCCATTGTTAGAATCAATATTTTGAGGTAACAATCTCCCCCGAAGTGAGTTCATTGTGTCACTCTTCTTGGAGATCAATGAGATTGCTTTTGTCGTAAGATATTGTGGTCTTGGTCTTCTGAATTGTTGTAGGCTTGTTACTTCCATGCTGTGTGAATATTGATCATGAGCCTTTTATCATTGTCTTTTGACTTTGTTCTTTTTCGTCCGTGATTTTTTATCTTTATCCTTCGTTTTGATGTCTTTGCCACTTTGAGATCTTGTGTCTTGACCAATACCCATAAATGGCCTTTCTTTACTTTGCATCATCTTGAAAGATTGCTAACATATCTCCTTGATAGACTTGATATTGTGAAGGAAGATCTTGTATATCAGGTTTGTGCGGATGTACTGTGTCTTTAATTAATTGAGCTTTCCATGATTCTTGAATCTGATGCTTAATAGATATGATCTTTGTAGTTTGAGCATGAGCATGTGGTAATGAATCCGACTTCAGCTGGAATGAGGCATCACTTCTCCAAATCCTTATGTATTACTGAAATAAATCAGTTAGCAATAAAGTGTGTGGACGAATATGGCTTCGTCATTCGTCCGGATTTGGTTAGATTAACCTCCGGTTCGTGGACGTTTCTAACAGTATAAATACTGTTCTAAGACTCAGGTAGATTCAAAGAATCTCCTTGACAGGGTTTCCAGCTCAAAGCGTAGGGTCTTCTAACACAGATGTATTAGATTTACCATGCTTGCTTGTTCTCATTACCGGAACGTCTCAAAGCAGACAACACGGTAAGAGTGAATCAGATAGTTACTATCTTTCTGATTAAGTCGTCAATTCATTTCCTGGAACAAGTTTGATTCACATTGAATCGCACCATCGTTTCTTTCCAGTTGACACAAGTTCGATTCATATAGAATCTCGCAAGTCACCTACCAAGAGCTTGTTTGATGCTGGCTCAAGCAGGATTTCCATTCGTCATTATGAATACTAAAGAGTATCACTCTGAATGTTCTGGCAAAATCACAAGGATAATGCGTAGGACTCTTGTTAACAGCTTGTGAACTTAATGATGTTCAACAAGTGTTTGTCATGTAATGTGTCCTAATGAGATTTATTTGATGATCTCTTGGCTCTAGACTCGATTAGTGCGTTTTGGTTTTAGTAATCGGAGGCTGGAGCAGACTGCCACCTATTCAATATTAACTAACTCGGAATGAGAAAGTCAATAGAAGTCGTGTGTATCTCCGTGACAAATGAGACAAGTTTCTTTTGAGAGAAACCCGAATGGCTGGGAAGGGTTGTGCATTGCATCACTGGGTCCATGATGTCGTCTTCAATGTCAGCAATCAACATTGTGATTCTGACAGCATATGTATTGACCCGGTTTCTGCCTAAGTTGTGTGGAGGGCTTCTTTCTTTTCACCCTTTATCCATACATTTCTTTTTAATTCTTCAACCCCTTCAATGCTTACCAAGACGTCCTCCCCACCTAAACACTTGTCTCCCGTGCTCGTTGTTCACTCAGTGCTGCTCATATTTACGTACGCGCTCGCCGCTCGCACCTTTTACACATTCATCACCAATCATACTAAGGCTGCCTATTTCTCAAACTAATGAGGTTCCTTGGGTAGATCCCTCGGTTTCTAGTTGGATCATCGGCACCCCAAATACACACGCTTACTTCCACTCACTTTGTCTTCAGAATCGTCGTGAAATTAGATGTTGTCGGGTATGAGATCGTAAAACCATAAAATCCCTTTTCCGAATAGCCCTTTGAGTCGTTAGACATTTACTCGCTTCATCGCTCCTCTCCTGTGTGTGTTGTCAATGTATGGTGTGTCTTCGAGTTTTGAAATACTGTGTGATTAAAATTTGTCTTGAAAAGGCATGGGAAAAAAAACGTTGTAAGCTTAGCTGACTTATTTGGAACTGTGTGTGTTGCCTCACATCCCAACTTTACATATGTTTAACCAAAAAAATGATACCCAAGATGAACTCACTCTACCCTCCCGATCTCCTCTACATTGAGGTTGATCAATTACGTCATCTTATAACTATCATTATATTTCGACATTGTCATTTTCTATTCTTGATGTTGTTAATGAGAATTTGGGAATGGTTTGAATGACATGAGATGGTCGAGTGATGATGTATCCAAATCATTAAACTTTCGTTTTTTCCAAACCTCCCCCTTGAAAGATGTGGTGTTGAACACACCAATGTGTTGAAAGGCATCGCGCTCTGAATCTCGCGCCAGTGAGAGAATGTGTCTTAGAGAAAAATTGTGTTCAACTTTTTGAAAAACAATATATTTAGACGACTTCTATTCCAACTCTAAGGGTAATCGCACTTTTGCCGCGCTCACTTCCTTTTTCTTGAGAGATAGAAAACTTTTGAATGTCTTGTATAGACTCATGTCAAAGATAGATCAGTATAAGTGCTGCGCCAGCTTTGGAATCGATAAATTTAGTACCTAGAAATGTGATTACCTATCGCACGGGCGAGACAAGGGAAGTTTCGAACAGGAGTTTCAAATGCTTTCAAAACATGTCATTTCTAAGTTTTCTTAATGGCTTATGTGCAAATATCAGTACATAACCCGGACTTCAAATAAAGGAAAGTTTATCTATAAAGATAACTTATCTACATCGAGAAAAACTCAACTTTTCTCGGTACTTGCGCTGTTCCCTTTACAAGACATTAATGTTTTAAGCTCAAGAAAAAGGATAGTGTACGCATAAGTGCGCTTACCCTTAGAGTTGGAAGAGAAGTCTTCTATTAACATGATGTTTTTCAAAAAGTTGAACACAATTTTTCAAGAATTTCTCACTGACAATTCATAATCTTTCAAAATTGTGTGTTCAACACTCCATCTTTCAAGGGGGAGTTTTTTCGAAAAACAAAGTTTAATGAGTTTGGATACATCATCTCACGACCATTTTATGATTCAAACCATTCCCTTAAAAAAGTATCTTAACAACATCAGAGAAATATTGGACAATTCAATAGAATGATAGTTATAAGATGACTAAGTGTTCAACCTCAATTTTATATCGATTTTACAACTTGGTATCATTTTTATTGGTGTCAAACATATGTAAAATTGAGGGGGAGCAAGATGACACAGTTCTAAATAATTCATGCTAAGCTTCAACATTTTTCCCCATGGCCCTTTTCTAAGAAAATTTTAATCACACGGTATTTCAAAATCGAAGTGACTTAGAATTTTTAAAATAAGGGGTAGGAATGTAATTTAAAATGTGATCTAAGATCAAAGTGCTATTCGGGGAAAAGGTTTTATGTTACGATCTCATACCTACAACATATTATTTCACGTCGATTTCATGAAGACGATAAGGTGTAAGGTTAGGAATTTGTCCTATGATCCAACCAGAACCGGAGGGATCTACCCAAGGACACTCCATAGTTAGAAATAGCAGTCCTTAGGTATGATTGGAGATGAATGTGTATAAGGGAAGAATGCCGACTAAGATTGAGCTAACACTGGAACAATCACAACAAGGTGTTAGTAATGACGTCTTGGTAAGCATTGAAGGGGTTGAAGAATTAAAAGAAATGTTACTGGAATAAAGGTGAAAAATGAAAGCCCTCCACACAAAACTTAGGCAGAAACGGGTCAATTAATATGTGGCAGAATCACAATGTTGAATTGCTGAACATGGAAGACGTCATAATGGACCCTGTGTGATGCAATGCACAACCCTTCCCAGCCATTCGAGTTTCTCTCAACAGAAACTTGTCTCATTTGTCAAGGAGATACACACGACTTCTATTGACTTTCTCACTCCGAGTTAGTTGATATTGAATAGGTGGCAGTCTGCTCCAGCCTCCGATTACTAAAACCAAAACGCACTAATCGAGTCTAGAGCAGAGATCATCAATAATCTCCATTTAGGACACATTAATGACAATAAAAATAACACTTGTTGAACATCATTAAGTTCACAAGCTGTTAACAAGAGCCTACGCATTATCCTTGTGATTTTGCCAGAACATTCAGAGTGATACTCTTTAGTATTCATAATGACGAATGGAAATCCTGCTTGAGCCAGCATCAAACAAGCTCTTGGTAGGTGACTTGCGAGATTCTATATGAATCGAACTTGTGTCAACTGGAAAGAAACGATGGTGCGATTCAATGTGAATCAAACTTGTTCCAGGAAATGAATTGACGACTTAATCAGAAAGATAGTAACTATCTGATTCACTCTTACCGTGTTGTCTGCTTTGAGACGTTCTGGTAATGAGAACTAGCAAGCATGGTAAATCTAATACATCTGTGTTAGAAGACCCTACGCTTTGAGCTGGAAAAACCCTTGGTCAAGGAGTTTCTTTGAATCTACTCTGATCATTGGTACAGTTATTTATACTGTTAAAACGGTTCCTACGGAAGCCTGAGGTTATCTACCAAATCCGACGAATGAAAAGCCAATATTCGTCCAACCCGATTTATTGCTAACTGATTTATATCGGATACTAAAGATGGAGATGGTATGCCTCCTTTCCAGCTGATGCGGATTCATTTCCTCACTAGCTCATGCTTAATCTACAATAGACATTCTATAAGCATCAGATTCAAGATTCATGAAGCTCATGAAAACGAATTAAGACAAAGACTTCCGCACAAACTTCTGATATAAAGAGCTTCCTTCACAGATATCTAAGTCTATTCATGGGAGATTGTTAGCAGCTTTCAAGATGTTGCAAGTATGAGCTATGTCTGGTCTAAGACACTAAGATCGCATAGTGGCAAAGACGATCAAAACGAAGGATTAAGAATTTTAAGATCTCGGACGAAAAAGACTAAGTCAAAAGACATGATATGGCTCAAGATCAATGATCACAAAGCATAAGGAACATGCTACAACGAAATTTCAGAGACCAAGACCACATGATCTTTACGACAAAGCAAATCTCATTGATCTCATGAAGGGTGTCAAATGAACTCACTTCGGGGTGAGATTGTTCAGCCTCTACATTATTGAGTCGAACAATGGATTTCTTTTGAATGTAAGTTCGTTCATAATTATCATTAGGTCTGGTTCACTAAAAATAATATACGTTGTATTAGGCTAGAGGGGCGGTAAACGGGCTCTTATATGTAAATCTAACGGTCACGTGTATGGGCGAAAGACCAGTAATCCCGAGCCCGGGCCGTTGAATTACCAAGGAATGAAAGCTATTGGTATTAAGTATAATTACCCCTCTCTAGTTTGGAGTGGGGGTTGGTTCTTGTTAATTCTCATTGTAATTTGGCTAAGTTATTATCCATCTTTTTTTCATCTATAACCGTTTCTCTCTCTAATTCTCTCTAAACTTCTTCCTATAATTTCTCTCCTACATCTTATTTTTTCTTGTTTCAATATGAAGTGAAAGTGATATTAGTGGTTCCTTCAAAATTCGAGTTGATACTTGCGATCGTACTAGGCTTGATGATGATATTGGGTGATGAGAAGATGATTTTTGGATGGGTTTTAAAAGTGGTAATTCGTGCAGTAAGTTTGGCACGGAAAACGATGTTTGAAAAATCATAAAATCTAATTTTTGATGTTGAAATATGATAGAGTTTGTCCTAATGTACGTTTCGGTAATTCAAACGTCCCGTAACTCCTAATAACGAAGAAACTAGAGCGAAAACAAGTTTTGAAAAAACTTATAAATTTCAAACAGCACTTTGGTAATGTATACTTGTTGATCTGATTTTCGACAGCCATTCTGGGCACTTTCGAGCCCGTTTCGGCTTCCGGAGAAACACGAACGCTGTCCGGAATAATGTTTTCTATAAAATCTCTTTTTGGTCAAAGTCACGAAAAAAGTGATAATTAGCGGGTCAAATCGATGGTAAATGTCCTGCGTTTCTTATTTAAAATATACAAGTTACAGCAGATTCTTGCTGGGGCATTTTCGTCCTTTTCCATCAAGTTTCGGGTCTCGGCTAAAACTAAAAAGTTGTCCGGAATATCGTTTCGTATAAAATCTCTTTTTACTCCGAATAGTGAAAATGTGATTTAGAGGGTCGTTTGGCGCGGGTCAGATTTGGGTAAAAATAAAAATAAGTATAAAAGTCAAAGAAAGTCAAATGTTGACTTTAAAAAGTCAACGGGTCATATAAGACTTATATAATTTTTAACTAAGTACATGGATATAAATAAAATGATAAGTATTAAAAATATACTTAGATATTTAAAAACTTACCATAAAAGGTACACTTTTCGAAATAGTAACTTCTAAAAATAGAAAGTTATCGCTAAAATATAACGTTTTCAATTAAAAGTCACGTAGAATTAAAACGTGTAGGGACAATTATAACTCAATGTTGTGCGGGTTTGGGATCTTAAGATGCGAACGTGGATTTTCACTATCACATGTATGATTAATATATTCATAATTTATATATATACTGTATTTATTTTATACATATATATATTTATACATAGTTAATATTATACATTTATATATATATATAACATATATTTATATATATATTCATATATATATAGATATAATATTTGCTTATTTATATTAGCATTTATTATATATATATATATATATATATATATATATACATATACATATATATACTATATATCATTATATATAATTATCTTAGTTATATTTACATATTATCTATATAATATTATAATATACTATATCTATATTACATATATATATATATATATACACTATATATATGATTTTGTTGATACGATGAACGCATCATTGATTATACTTTTCGATATAGTAATCGAACGACTCTAATTATAGATCGTGATTGCGTTTGTGGATTTTCGTGCTAGACTTTATAGTTTAATCGTCGGCTTTTGATCAAGGTGAGTTCCTTAGCATCGCTTCTTTAAAGTTTTCAATGTTTTAACTTTCGCGAGAGGGATATATTGCTTGTTTTGTGAAATTGAACGCAAACTGTTTTGATACTTGAATATGATTCCTTCACTACTGAGTATATGCCTTTTTGCTGTGTGACCGTTAGTTACCATGTGTTGGTGAACGCTAATGCATTAAATAGATCTATTGGGTTTGACCAAACCCTAGTCCGGGGTTTGAATCCGTTGGGACCACCCGTTTTTGTCATAAATGACATTTTGTAGTTAGTATTAGGAGAAGTGGCATACTTCTCGGACATAATTTCGTCCTACGGGATGAATGTGTTAAGTTTCGGTACACGGGCTCTTTAGTTGGAAATCACTTTTATTACTTGACTTTACGACGCCATCGTATAAGTTTTGTGGAACCAATTATCGTTCGATGTGTTAATTTTAAACTCTATAAATTCACTTAACGTTTTGTTGACTTTTAAGCATGTATCTCAGGTTAATTGCTGTTGATGGCTGGACGGGACGGAACGCGGATATCAAGGACGGTGTCTCAGTGAATTAATTTCATAAACAAAACAAGTGTTTTAGAAATCAAGTCGTGTTGTGACTTTTTTGAATCAATTTTTATGTGGTTTGGGGACTATGTATCCTCTATACTTTATTAATATATAAATTTGTGTTTTATAATCGTATATGTTGAACGTTTTACTGGGGCTCGTGTGACATTGTATTTATGTAGTAAACCCAATCGTTGTTTATTCCCGCTGCGTATTGCATTTTGGGGGTGTTACAAAGTGGTACCAGAGCACGAGTTGTAGTGAACTAAGTCGTTTTACAAAACTTGGACTACAACTGTTTTTGGAAAAGTTTCACGAGCCTTTCACGGATGTCCGATATCCGCACGCGTGTTGCTCCCGATCCTTAGAAGCCTTATATGGTATATATTTGATTGCATATTATGTGCGTAACAAGTGGTTGACACTTGGTACAAGTAATAATTATATATATGTATATAGATATATATACGGCATTCCGTTTCTATGGTATCGTTTTATATATCTTGATATTCGCTTTTTGCAAAGAGTTTAATTTCTTTAAACATTTCGATGCGATATGATAAAATTATTTTGATACGTGATGAAAACATCGTTGTTATACGATTATCTTCGAAACTTTTTCGCAAACTTTACTTTGTTATCTCTTGATGTCGGGACTCGACTTAGTTTTCGATCCCACTTGAAAATTTTACTAATTGATTTTGAATTTGAACGCTCTTCTTATTGATTTTGATTCGCATATGTTGTTTCGTAATCTATCATTTTGAGATTTTCCTGTTAATGGGAGTATGACTTTTATATGTCATCCCATGAACCTTCATTGTTTTGGAAAACAGTTATAAACTTACTCCCGCGTAATATGTCGTTTGAAAACGTCTATCTTTGGAACTGACGAATAAAGTTGGTGTTTGCGTTTGATTCTCTCGTATCGACCTCTACTTAGTAAGTCATGAAATGTTTGATTCTGGAAATCTATGAGTTTTTGTGTTTGAAGGAGTGTTAAGTCATTGGGTATGGCTTTGTATTGGCGTTTGAAGGAATTAAAATGGTGTTTGATTGGATTTTGAAATGGATTATACGGCAGTTTGTAACCAGCAGGTTGTGGGGTTGAGAAATCCAATATGGATGTGGGCATATGTCTTAAGTATATGTGGTTCTTTGGATAGGGTCGTATCTCCTCCGGATGAGTGAGATATCGTCATTTTTGTAAAAATAGTCAAATCGGGTATACTGTTGGGAAAAGGAGTATAACTCCATATTTTTGTAATAACCTTTCAAAATAAATTTTGGTACCTGTAGAAGACTCTTAGGGCTATCACCTCCAATTGGTTTCACATCAAAAGCATCAATGAATTTCAAATTTCACTCATTTTCGTAAACTACAAAAATTTATCAAAATTTCTTTGGGGATTACTTTGGGATAGAAGCTTGTTGGATATGTTTCAAAATGTTTTTGGTCTATGAAGACCTGGTAAATTGAACTAGGATGTAAAGAAACCTCTTAGGTACATGTAGGAATTCAGATGGAGTCATATCGACGCCCGACGAATGTGATATCGCCGAAATGGCAAAAGTAGTCAGAAAATTAAGACCAGAATTTGAATGAGTAATAAGTTCAAAAACTTATATAGTAACACCTAAATATGTAAAACTGTAAGTTCTAGATATTGAACAAACTTAGATTTAAGCGGTCGTTTCGGCTTTTGCGGACGCACAGTTTAGGAGATACACTCAGTTTAAGTGGAGCGATAAAATTTTGGAAAAATGGCGGCTTTGATAAGTTGGGGCAAAATGATAATTTCACCTTGGGTACAAAACTTTCTGGGCAGTGAGCCCTATGTTTCTGGAAAACAGACTCGAAATACTTTTCGTACACGAAAACCTCATACTTTTACCGTCCACGTACCAGTAAGTAGGAGGATTCCAAGATTTAGGTCCATTGGATTGAGGATTATTATTGCCTCAGAGTTTTATCTTGTCAGTGCATTCTTTAGCTATTACTTTAGATTTAGAACTCTAGGAGAGTTCATGTATATGTAGTTTATGTATTGGAAACTTAGAACCATTACGGTTGGATGTACTGGCTTTGAAAGCCAATGATGTATCCCTTTTTTTAAAAATTGGTATGTATGTATGTTATTCTTGGCGTTGCTATTACAATTGTTGTAATTGTTCTCGGTTATGAGTTAGGAGGAGATGTCATTGTATAGGTTGTACTATGAGTGAAGCCTGGAGGTCGTTGTTACCCCGAGGACTATTGCTTGTGTGAGATTGATGTGACCTCTGAGTGTTAGGTTGACTTTAATTGGGAATCTTTCGCATGAGTACTGTTACTTGATGCATAATCCATGTCGTGGGTATTATTTTGAAAACTGGGCTATGTTGACCGTGCAACAAAAAACCTTCCATTTTCACCATACACCAAATCCATATTGTTATTCAATGATGTTTTGTGACTTGATAACTCTAAAACTATGAATTGCAGTCACGAATTTGTGTGTTGAACAAATGTCGTTGCGCGAATCATATTGACTATGTTGTATAAACTGATTGTGCAAACAATGGAAAAATGTGTTTTCAAATTTCATAAACTGACCCTATGGTGTCAAATAACTTTTTTTTTTCAAACAAAAAAAACATTTCTATTTTTTTTAAAATAACAAGAATGGAAGGTGGTGCTATCTTCTTTTCTTTCTTTTGAAATAATTTGATTTTTATTCTTTGAAAATTTTCTTGGAATTAACTTACACATGTAGCATATGGAAAGAATCGTATTTGACAGAGGAAAGGGACCATTGAATGTCGTCTGGTCCTCTAATTATGCTATAACCTGATAAACTATGCATTAATTTAGGAAGAACTTCGCTATGTCGGATAAATCGTCACCTTATAAACGGCTTGGTATTAAGATAAATGTTTGGGGTCAAGCTTCCGGAAGGAGGAAAATTTTTTTACCCTAATTAGTATACTTATACAAGTAACCTTCCTTATCGACTGCAAGGAGGGAGTTCTAATGCGAGTCATTATGCCGAGTCTATACGATAGCAGAAATATCTACGGTTTTGTTCAGAACGAACGGTGTATCTCAAAGGGCTGTAATGTTTCAGTTGTAGTATCTAGGGAGTCGGTGATTGTTATGAAGTCGTGTCAAGACAAGTTTGTAGGTCGGTTTGGGTAGTAAGTAATGATAGATTTGTGCTTTCAAGGGTTGTAAACCTGATATCGACACTGAAGAGGGATCTTCTTGGAGATGTAAAGATTCCTAAGGTGGGTGGAAGCTGAGATGGTTAGTCTCGAGGTTGAAAGTGAGAAATGGAAAAGACCTCTCCTACATTGGATGTATGATGCTTTAAATATATCAACTGATGGCCGTGAAGAAGACTCTTCTTTCCCGTAATGGTGTGTAAGTGGTTGTGTAGTCGTAAGTATACATGATGCGTCAAGTATTTTACATGGAGACTCTATACAATATTCGACCTACCGGTTAGTGTTGTGGCCCTTACTCCAGAGTGACGTAACCAAGGCATAAAAGAGTGGCGAATTGATTGAGATTCTAGCTAAATGGCAACGTTCGTTTCCATTACTGGAGGAACAACCAAAATAGCCAACGTCTTAAGTCGAGCGGTATTGAATTAGGAGTGTGAGTATTTCGACTTGATGATTTGATTCATCAATGATGCTACGCAATAAGATGGGACCAATCCAGCAATGCTAGTCGCCATGAGGAAACGTTGAAAATTTTGAATTTTTGTCGGACGAGCAATAAGTCCATGATGCTCATTGTTTTCATAATTGATTTTGATTTGTCATTTGACATTATGTGTTGTAGCGGGATTGTCGCCGCCGAATTATGTGGAATATGTGCTATATGTGTTATGTGCTTTAAATGGTAGTGAGCGTTCATGTCACTTTTTCATGGCTAGTGATGCGGCTTAGGCTGTATGTAAATGGTTATAATTGCCCAAGTAAGAATTTAGGACGTGATAAAGTGAGTGGACATCGCCGCGAAAAGTCTTGTGACTTGTAGGCATTGATAGTCCATTGATGCGTGAGGTAGTATCTAATTAGAATTAGCGAGTGTTTATGTTGGGAATTATCCGTCGAGGTGGTTGGACTTTGTGGAAGCTTGGTACGTTGGAGGAAAATATGACCGTAGGGGTATAAAACCTAAGTGTTAGAAAGAATAATTATGCCAAAAGCCCCAAAGGAAAGCGAATCCGATATGTGATAATAATCGCCAATGCTTGGTGAAAAGTGTGCATGATGAATGTCCTTTGTTTATGAGGCCATTCATCGAGTGTTCATGTTAAAGATGGCGGAGCGTACAATATGGGACTTCAATGATGGGCATGTGTAACATTAAACGTAAGATAATTAGTGAGAGATACGAAATGGTGTTTCGGATGTATTTTTTTTCGCTACCAGTGAGGCATTATTGGATGAGACCGGAAGGGCGACATGTGTATTTTGGTTTTGAATAATGATGAGTATTTTGATTTGGATAATGATATAAGTATATATATCGAATTTGATTATTGACGTCTATCTTGGTTTTTAGTAGCGATCGTAGGTCTGGATTTTTTGGTAAAGAAGCAAATTATCGGTTTGAAATTATTGGTATAATTCCGTTTTTGAGTGCGACATATACTATGATTTTTAATTAAACACGTAAGTTTTCAGCCTTGGTTTGAATAAGCCAGGTGCGCTGGTTTTGGTTGTTTATATGATCCCCAAACTAAGTTTGGATCGATCATTTCATTTTAGGAAAATTTCTCGGGGTGAACGCGTAATATTATTTTTATCGGATTATATTCGTAGAAGTATATTGTCGTTATGAAGAACGCGACTATAAAAGTTAGAACGACGTGATTTGGTTTTGTCGAATATATTTTCGCGACTTGTTTTTGCCTCTTTTGATAAGGGCTACCATGATTTTGTTTTGATTTCGTGGGTATAATTTACCGCTTGTTTTGTTGACTTTCCATCCGGAATAGTCGGAGCGAATATTGTATCGCATATTTATTTTGAAAAAAAAACCGTAGGAGTCTGCGTGATGACGTGAAGCCATCATGCCACGAACAAATGATGAGACGAGTAAGAAGGAACGAGCACTGGGACGACGTCCTTAAGGTGGGTGGAATGTAAACTAACCCGGTTGCACGACGCGCATGACGATCGCGAGTTCGACGTCATTATTATTATTATTTTACGAATTTTCGTAAACAAATGTCGACATTTAAAATTTTATTTGTCAAAAATAATTATTTTCGTATTTTATTACGAAATTTTTTGAGAAGATTTGATAATTTTTATTTTTGACGTTTCGCGAGTCGACGTTTGGGACCGCTATGCGCTCGTTAACCGTTATCGAGAGCCTCGTTAAAAATGTACGAAGTCGACTCATTATTTTTTAGTCCGTAATACTCATTATTTTTATGTTTGTCGTCATTTTGTTCCCTTTCTTGAGCCGGATTATGTTTTAAATGTTACACATTTTATTAAATATTTTAAAAAAAAAAAAAAAAAAAATCCAGAAATATGTAACGAAAAATAAAATATGTCTTCGGTAGTGTTATCCCGAGCCCACGTGTGTACAATTTTTCTCAATTTCAGGTCATGTTATGGCACATATTATTCGTCACTATTATTTTTGGTACGATAAGCGTTTACTTTTAATGTTGCTTTTTGTCCCCCTCGTGGTAGACTAAGAGTTAATCATTTTACGTAAACGGTCACCACATAAATTAAGTTTACGGTTCAAAACAAGTGTTATATACAATTATTAAGAGTATATATTATTAACTTTGCGTTTTTATTTTTATTGGTCACGTAAAAGCTTACGTTTCGCAATATAATACATTTAGTACACACGCCCGGAAATACCTAGGACTTACCTAAAACTCAAATCCAATACCTCTTTTAAACCTTAAACACATAAAATAAATTAAAATCTTGTGTTAATACCCACTAGGGCCGGTTATGGGGAAACAAAAGCACCTAGAAATCTTCTAATGATCCTTAAGTACATGTACAAATCCTATGTAATTAAACCTTGTACAACATGTCCCTAGATTAAGCAAATACACAATGGTTAATAACCATTTTGCTCTCTTTTCTCCCTTGGATACCCGAGACAACCATTCAAGAAAGGTATGAGCATGTTGGTTCAGAAATCACAAATCCACAAGATGGCAAAGTTTCAGATTGGCGAGAGATTGTGATTGTTGATGATCTCCAAGATGCTAAAGATCAATTGTCAAATACAAGTTCAAGGAACCATGCTCAATCAGAAATCAGATGTTACTACTAACATACTCACAGGAGATGTCTAAAAAGGAACGAGCTAAAGACCTATTGATCGATGCATTGTAAGCTAGCTTTAAAGTTTTGTAAAAATGGAGTAGACTCCATTAGGGGGAGATTGTTGGAAACACAAAAAGTGTCGGTCACTTCCAAGTTGTAATAGGTCTTAGCTCGTAGATTGTGTCATGTTTGTATAGAATAATCCGGCCGGCCATAGCCCATGGTAAGCCCATCATAGGCCCATGGGCCGGCCATCATGTAACTAACATAAGCCCTCTCCTAGCTTGGAGAAGGGTTGGTTTGTTTTATTTTTTCCATTTTCCACTTGTAAATAACACTTCATCCCATTCCATTTACTTTTCTCTCACAAAACATCACAAACTACATTCTCTCTCTTGTTCTGGTACGATCATTAGTTTACATGTTCTTCAGTATGATAGTAGCTAATTGGAGTATAAGCTTAAGTGATCTCATGGGATCAAAAAATAAGCTAAAGTTGAGCTTTATTTGGAAATAAATTGCTAAAAGAAAAGAAGAGGATAGAAGAAATAGGGATAAAGAAAATAAGCATTATAGAAAACCATCTACTAAAAGCATCTTATTATAACAATAAGGCTAATACAATAAGTTGAGATGATAAGCTAAAAGCTTTTACAATAAGCACAAAATAATCTAAATTATTCTACTCCTACTCCTAAAACTACACCTAATACTACTATGTGAGAAAATAAACTAAAATCTAACACCCTCTAATGAATTCAGCTGCTGTCTTTTATAGCCCAAAGTGTGGAAGGGCATTTTCATCTTTTCAGGCCATCCAGACGCATCATAGTGCAAAAGAGGGGGGGGGGGGGGTATTCTCATCATTTTAGCTCAAACCGCATTATTACTTTGCTTACCTCGTACGCCAGCTTTTCACTGCTGGATCCACCAATCATATGAAGACACGTGCCCTTCCAGAACCTTCATTTATTACCAATCATTGCTGCAACCTCGTAACCGCCACACCTGCACACCTGAACCTCGTATGCTACAGTACCTCATACCGGCATTTCAATGATTAGTTTGCCACGTGTCACCACCTGAGTGGTGCCACGTGGCCTGTTCACTGTTCTATTGCCGTCACCGGAGCCACCGCCGGACCAATGGTCAACGACGGTCAACAGTGACCAACGACGGTCAACTGCTGCTCAACTACTGCCGGACCACCAGTCAATGATGGGTCAAACCAGGCTGGAGCGTACCACGTTGACCAACGACGGACCAACTACCGGATCTACCGGATCAACATTCCGGTCATACAGTGGTGACCGCCAGTCAATGGCATGCCACGTGGCACCACGTGGCAGCTGACGTGGCTGCTGACGTGGTGTAGAGGGGATAATACCCTTAAGCATGATTCGAACCAGGGACGTGAGGGATGAAACATATGCAAGCCAACTTACCGCTGTGCTATGCATAGTTTCAATAACATAGTTGCAAATTTAATATATAACCCTTAATAATTTTGGACCAGGTTTATTATACTAAAAGGTCCAAAAATAGGTTAACAGGTTCAAAATAAAAAGTTTCAAGATAGAAAAGCCGGTACCGTTGGACTTGTAATTTCGTGCTCTTTCTAATGGAATGATCGTTGAATATTAACGACTTCGTTTGAACCTCGATAAACGTAAAAACATCATCGAAAGTCACCCGAAAAGTACTATTTTTGCTTTTTTTCAATCCTTTGTACCCGTAAGGCATAAAAACATAATACAAACATATTTATCCATATTTTAGTGTTTTAGTCCATTTATTAATATTTTCCGGGGTACAAATGATGTGTGTTTTAGCACACATCACTCACATCAAAAGTCAATGATCACTACATCAAATCATAAGTTAATGATTGAAGTTAAAGACTACGAGCTCAAGACCGAAGTGAAAGCATAGTATGCTAAGTTTAAAATTTTTTTTAAATTGGAGTGGTCTCCTATAGGGGGAGATTGTTAGAAATAAAGATAAAGTTTCGGTCCTTCCAATATAAGTAGTCATTGCTCTTAGTATTTGGTATGTTATGTTAGTAGTACCGGGCCAAAGATACATAGTAAGCCCATAACACAAGCCCATGGCCGGTGATGCTAGGCATATATAAACCCTCTCCACACATGGAGAGAGTGTTGGTTGTTCATTTCTTACATTTCACTTAAGCTAATATTATCCTTTTTCTTTCTCTCTCTAAGTGTTCATCCAACCATCTCTTTCCCTCTCTAAACCCTAAGTGAATCCTTCCATTCATGTGTTAAGATATTCTACAATTGTTAGAAATTCACATTACGTGATGACATTTACGGAATTACCATTGTTTACCATATCACCACACACATTGACTAGAATAGTCAATATAGGATTCTTATGTAATGTGTGGTGGTATAAATACCCCTCCAAGGCTTCTATGGAGGGGTTGAGGCTTTTGTATTCTTCAATTTTCCATATTATTTTACATCTTAACTTTCTCCCTCTACTCTCTCTCTAAACATGGCTATCTCCATCTTTGAGCTACCAAGACCACCGGATCTAAGTTTATGTATTTCTAACATTGGTATCATCACCACGGTTACGATCTTCGGGTATGGTGGTAGTTCTGTCCTGGTTGGTCTCGATTTTGTCATATCTAGATTTGTCACAGTTTTTTGGACCGTTTTCGTTTGGGTTTTTTTTTCAGTATCAAAATCTGATATTTTTATATGTTTTGGTCTTAATCAGCCATTTTTCTTTGAATTGCCATGTTTTTTATCTCGTTTTATGTTATGGGTTGTCTGGTGCTGATCTTATTTTCGTGGTATTTTTCTGTCATGGTTCTTGCTGTTTCTTGGCTTATTTCATGAGTCTTTTCGCTGTGTGGACCACTCACACCTTTTTTTTGTAAGCTTATTTTCTAGTTTAACAGCTTATCTTCTAAGCTCATGATTTCTGGGTTTTAAAGAAGCTTATTTTTGAAGCTAATAAAGCAAATAAACACATATGCAAAATTTTCAGAAAAGTACAACTTGTCTTTTAATAGTGCGATTTATACTTTTATGTTTATACTTATACGAAGGCGCTGAGTTAT
Source organism: Tanacetum coccineum (assembly GCA_026074375.1). NCBI lineage: Eukaryota > Viridiplantae > Streptophyta > Magnoliopsida > Asterales > Asteraceae > Tanacetum > Tanacetum coccineum. The sequence goes on along the minus strand of BQNB010061577.1, from coordinate 7,727 downwards.
ATAGTGTGGGCGATTTATACGCTTTATATAGGTGAATTATACCCACACTGTTGGGCGAATTATACACCCTCAGGCGAAGTATAGCCTTAGGGCGAATTATACGTAGCCCTTGGGGCGAATTATACTAAACCCGATGGGCGAATTATACCATGCCAAGCTTAGGCGAATTATACCGCCAAGTTTGGCGAAGTATACATTATACACCATGCCCCAGGTGAACAATACAACCCAGAAGACTGAGTCAACTCGGTATGTACCGAGTTGATCGAGTCTAACTCAACTGAGTGAAGGACCAAAAGAAAAGGAATGAAGGAAGGAAGAACAGACTCTTGTCTAAACCATAACAACAACAACAGCCAACAACACAACAAAGACACAATTACAACATCAACAACCCTTCGTCACAATAACAATCCAACAAATACAACTACTAAATCTAATCCCGATTAGTCACAACAAATCCAACTTCATAAATATTCTATCCCATCTCATCTAAGCAAACAAAATGACTCGAACATCAATGAAAACATTAAATCTCAGATTCGTGTTAGGGTTATTAACTCGAATCTTTCTTGTAAGATTTAGCCACGGGATTCATCCAAAAAGATCTATAAGAAGATGATACTTCTTTTTGTTATACAAAAATAAAGATCGGTTGATAACAATTAGTTTATAACCTCTTCTTTGTTTCGATTTGGAAAACAAGAATACACTCAAAACATAAATTACAATCTACCTGAGACCCTGTTTATATAAGGATCTTGAAGATATTTTTCTTCTTCTTTGGTGCACGGCTGCCTTGAACATAATCAGTTGAAGGGGTTCGATGTGTGGGTGTGTTCTTATGGATTGAATAACAAAGAGAAGGCTTGTCTATATGTGGCTGTGTTTGGATGAGATCATTTGGATCTGATTATAATTTTTTTTGGTCGTTACTATGAGTTTCAGATGGGAGAGATAAAGTGTGGCTGTGTTTTTTTAAGGTTAGGGTTAACAGGAAAATTAGGGTAATATCTGTTATATACCCTAGGTTTGACCGCTTGACTGTTATCACTCAGTTAATGGGCTGGACGAGTAACCATGAATGGACTGAATTTTAAAGTATGTTGGGCTGGTGATGGTTATCAAACTTGGGCCTTGATCTGAAGTTTACAATTGTGTTAATATGAAATGTTACTATTGCCGACTTTCATTGTAATTTGGTGATACAAGTGTGGGGTAAATTTTAATATTAAGTGATATTTGGTTAAGGTTGGGATTTAGAATGACAAAGTGATTTTTTTTCTAAGTGACGAGACTGGGATTGAGCTTTATAAAAAATCATTGGAGCTTAAATTTTAAAGGCTAGATTTGGAGTTAATTTTTTTTCTAAGTGACTACGGAGTTGATCGGGTATCACTTATTTGGTAGTAAAGTTGGATTTTACGAAGGCGTGTACTTATTTTATCTTGAAGTCGGGATTGGTTGGATGCATGACTTTCAATGATAACTTGCTCGTGCTTATGATTTAAGTTGAAGACTTGGTTTGTCTAGTTTCCAGAAGTCAGGGTGGATGGTTGAAGACCTAGATACCTATCACTTAAAGGAGTTACGTTGTAGTACTAATGTGGACTCGCTGAAGAGTTGTTGGATAATCGAAGTAGGTTAATGAAAGTCTATACTTTGGGAATAGGGTAATTGGAAGTAACTTAGAGATTTGCATGGTGCACAAATTCTCGACACCGTTCTTCTAACATTATATAACAACCTATAATTTTCATCAATGTAATTATCCATCTATTAAATTAGATGCACTGTAATATCCATCTATTATATATATCACCTTTTTACAGGGTAATTTTTTCTTTATCTCATTATGCAACGTTGTAACACCCCCAAATTAGGTCGCAGCGGAATAAGGGTCCGGGGCATGTTACTTCAAGATCAACAGCACAAGATATATATAGAACGACCAAAAAGTCATTTAAAACCAAAAACATTAGAATTGAAAAAGTATTTGTTACATAACACCAAGCTTCATGTTGCACTTGTTCAAAATACAAAGATTTCTAGCCCATAACAGATATACAAAATGTAATGCGACAAAAATCTTTAATGATGATATCCAAAATCAAAATCCACCAATGCTATCTTGCACCTCGTGCTTTATTGACCTTCAGAAAAAACATTGCTTTAAAACTGTCAACAATATTGTTGGTGAATCATAGGTTGTTAAACTCATATATGTAGGACCACAAGATTTCCCAAGTGTATGATAATGCAACAGATGCAGATATCATATAAATGTAATTACGTTGCCCTAAGCTCATGACACTGAAGCTCGACATGAATGAATACAATATAAATTGCCTACATTGCCCATGTTAATGTTCTAACCCACAACATCTTATGTTCGACATGGTATAGTTAGTTTGGTCATGGTGATGGCTAATCACCCGAACGGGGATGTCAATCCCAATAGATATATTCATAACATTTGCGCTCACAATCCAATAATTGATAGTTCATGATAATGGGCTCAATTGGGCTATCTCTATTACGTAAAACAGTATCATAAGTAAAAGTCATCACTTGTGTCCAATTGTAAAACAATGAATGTTTCTCACCCGAAAAACTTGTAAAACAAAATCATGTAAAACGTGGGGCTATGAACTCACCTTGTGAAGGATTCACGAAAACTATGATCCGATGGTCTTGGTGAGTCAAACCACATGATAGCCATTTTAGTGAGAGAGAGTAGTGAGATAGAAGATGAACTTGTGATATTTGATGGAAAAAATGGATTGAAGGATACAAATGACCTCAATCAATGACAAATGCTCAACCCCTCTATGGAAGGCATAGAGGGTTTATATATAGCCCATACGCCTCTAAAACTAACATAGTTGCCCTATTCTAGTCCTCGGTATATGTGGCTTATGATAAACTATGGTAATTCTGTAATGTCGTCACGTAAAAGTGAATTCCCAACAATCTTCCCCCACGGGACGATATACAGAATTACTTACAATAATTTCCTAACAATGGTACATAATGATTAAGAACAAGAACTTCCATGAAGCTTCATATGCTGATGACGTCTTCTGTGGTGTTTGACTTCAAGTCTGCACTCCAACATGAATCATCTTTGTAGTACTTTGTAGGAGAAATACTGTAATAGGCACGAACTAAGTAACCCATACACTTTTGGTTGAGGAGAAGCTTCTGAATTAGCTTTTTCCCCTATTCGTGCCACATATCTTGATTTAGAAGCTTTCAAAGCTTCCCCCAACTAGCAATGAATCAGCTTCCCCCTAATTCATGCCACATATTCATTATTTAGAAGCTTTCAAAGCTTCCTCCCAAACTAGCAATCCTCTCTTGAGCAGTTTCAAAGCTTACTAACAAGCTTAGAATAATTAAGTGCACAGCGGAAACAAAAAAATGGTAAGATACCACATCAAATGTTACTGCCCCTTTAAGAATAAGCTTAGTGATTGATCATTTGGGGTAAGCATTATCTGGATCAGCAACGTATCTTCTCACGCTTGAATAGTTCTTCTTCACACCGCTTTCATTGGAAGTCAATACTGCATACAAATAGTTCTCCAAAGGTATCACTTTCCCCATTTGTCTGATGAAATGCACCCAAAAAAGCCATATTTAAAGCGCTGATATTCTTACGGTTGGACATTTGTGTCTTCCCGGCATGCTAACTTTAAAAAATTCAAGAAAGATGCTCCATGTCAAGTTTCAAGAATCAAGAAAGGCTCACAGCTCAAGGGTTGAATCTTTCTCCTTCGCAAGGCTCTAAGTGTGATTCTTCATCTTTCCCCTTGTGGTTCTCGACTTGACGGAATCAGCAACCCCTTGACGGGCATTTCCTTGAAAGTTACTTGAGTGAGGAATAAAATTAGCTCAGATCTAACCCTGTGAATCAATTGCTGATTTCAAATCCTTACTATCTTCTCTCTCTGGAGATTCATGTTACCAACCGTTTCGAACGCTATTGAAGTAACCACTGTTGAAGTAAACCCTATTATACCAACTTGAAACGGAAGTAGAATTTTCTGTTCTTTGTGACTCTTAAAGCTTGGCATAATGTTTGAAAGAACGGTTGTCTAGAGAATTTGTGCTCCAAGGCAAACTCTAAGTATCAATACCCTGGCCAAGTATGTGACTTTCATCATCTCTTGCGATTATCCACAAGACTAAGCGTGTGACACTGGTAATACAATGTACTCCTTTATGTGATAGTTACGGTCTTCAAGCATCCACCCCTTGACTGCTGGAAACTAGATAACCAAGGTCTTCTAACTTAATTAAGCGGAGCAAGTTATCATTGAAGTAATGCATCCAGACAAACCCCGCTTCAAGAGTAAATTACGAACACGCCTTCGTGAAATGCCACTTCAATCTCAAATAAGTGATACTCGATCAACTCCGTAGTCACAAAAAATTAATTCCAAATCTAGCCTTTAAGTTTCATGATTCTTTATCCAACTTGATCCTGGTCTCGTCACTTAAAAATCTTGCTTTGTCATCATAAAGTACAAATGTAATCATTAACAGCTAAATATAGCAAAAAATCGTCCCAAGTGAGTCATTTAGCTAAATTTAGTTGTAATATGATACATTTTAATACTCAAACGGTGTTACCCGGGTCAATCATACTCAGCCCATTATCACTCCATATTATACATTATTCGGCAGCCCATTTTTATATAAGAAATTGGTCCATTCCATTTAATTGATACCCGGGTCCATTATAATTAGATATCAATCAAATCACCTATATGACTCACTCATTAACCCTATCCCACTTTTCATTCGCCTCCCACTTCATTTCTTCCACTTCACACACAGTCAAACACTCTTATCTCTCAAACACTTAGATCTTTCTTCTTATTTCAATCTCAACTAAACCATAAGAGATTTATTTGGTTATTTCAGCTCACGCAAACCAAACAACATAAACGAAGCTCCGTGTTTTATTGTCTTCAAGATCTTGATAAGAGGTCTCGGGTAGGTATTAATTTGATGTGTTTGTGTGTTGAATCGAAACGAAGATCGAAAATAACATGATGGTTATTATCCAATCTTTATTTTCGTATAGAAAAAAAAAACTTTTCTTTCTATAGATCGATGAGGAGATCGTGTTTAATCTTAAAAAGATTTGGTTTTATAACCCCAACACGAGTCTGAGATCCGATATATGATTTAATATTGTTTCGAGTCTTGTAGATGGAGATGGTGGAGTTGGTGTTAAATGTGACGATGAGGTAGGTAGATCGAGTCGGATTTGTTGAAATTGTAATTGTGATGAGGGTGTAGGCTGTTGATTATGATGTTGAGTATTGTTGAGTTTGACCGGGTCAACTCGGTAAATACCGAGTTGACTCGGTATGGGGTATAGTTTCAGACATGTAAATGGGTTCGGCTCACAAGGGTGACCAACTCGTTCGGTCCACAAGGTTTAACACTCGTTCGGTCCTCAAGAGTGTATACTCGTTCGGTTCACTAAGTTTGAAACTCGTTCGGTCCATATTGTTAATAACTCGTTCGGTCCTTTTAGTTGGCCACTCGTTCGGTTCTCATAATCTTAACTAGTTCGGTCCACAAGATTGTACACTTGTTCGGTTCTCAGTGGACATGACTCGTTCGGTCCTCATAGACTCAAACTCGTTCGGTCCACATAAGAAAACACTCGTTCGGTTCTTTAACTAGATCGGTGGTTTTGTCTGTTATGTAGCTTTACCCAGAAACAAGCCACAAAAAAAACTTTGAAATAAGCTCACAAACCAAGACGAAATAAGCTATAAAAAAATGACCAGACTTTGTTAAGTTTTATGGAAAATGATTAAGAAACAAAGAAAAACTTCAACAAAATAAGCTTAAAATAAACTGTTTATAAGCTGTTAAGACCCAAAAAAAATACAACGACAGATCTGAAACTGTGACAAGACCAAATAGACCATAAAGATAAACCCGACCCAAGAGTATGTTGCCATGGCTCTTGATACCAATTGAAGGTCTACGTAAACTATGATCCGATGGTCTTGGTGAGTCAAACCACATGATAGCCATTTTAGTGAGAGAGAGTAGTGAGATTGGAAGTTGATCTTGTGAGATTTATGGAAAATGGATGGAGGGATTACAAATGACTCAACAATGCCAAATGACTCAACCCCTCTATGGAAGCCATAGAGGGGTATATATAGCCTATACGCCTCCTAAACTATACATAGTTGCTATTCTTAGTACTCGTGTATGTGGCTATGATAAAAACTATGGTAATTCTGTAAATGTCCGTCTAGTAAACAGTTGAATTCCCACACCTTGAGTGAGCATATACCAAGTATATCACAGAAAATGCATCACGGTAATGATCGAATGCAACCTAATCCAATATAGGTCGTATAAGTACTAATTACTTTGAGTAACTACTACCATATACAATTCTATAGCTCAATCACCATCTAATCGTTTAGTGAAATCATTATTTATAAAGTAAAAACGTTTATACAAATATTCTCTTAGTAAAAAATGAAAAACTTTATCGTTTTAGGTCCGTTTCTTAGGTTTCTTACGTCCACGCTTTCGTATTTAGTTATCGTAAAACCCGTAAATGTCGTATTTTACTCGTTTTAGCTCCGTTTTTAGTGATTCTTTCGAGCACGTCTTTGTTATTAAAAGTTCTATCATATGAATGGTGTTTTCAAAATGTTATTTACTGATGTGAACTAACTTTTTATAAAATTAGTTTTATAAAAGTATTAATTATCGTAAACTCGCGAAATTCATAACTCCTTCGTTATTAATTGAAAAATTACGATTCTTATCATTTTGTAATCCTAAAAATATGTACAATCTTTTAAAAATACTAAACCTTTTATATAAGTGGTATTTGTTAACTTGTTTTTATAAAATTTACTTTTATAAACCCGGTATTAACGTAAAACGTATATTTGCCGTATCTTTTTCGTTATAAGGCGGTTTTTCGAGTTCTTTACATATATGGAATCGTCACGAGGTGTACTATCTTTATAAAACATAATACGGCTGTCACCATACACGAACCAAAATAGCCCCTTTGAAATCAATGTGTATACTTGTTTATATAAGTTGTTTTATATACTTTTGAACCTAGTAAATTACCACAAGTCTACCACAACTCTTTATACCCTATGTCATACATATGATAATGTCCATATCTTGTCCAAATGTCCAAATTAACAAGTCCATAACAACACTTTAAACTCATAAACTTTCTTAAGTAAACTTTAATTACTAGTTTATACATACTCTTTTATACACTTAAACCACCATGGTACAACACTTATTTTCCTATTATAACATGATATTTCCAACAACATAACATAAGTAAGAGTTCACCAAACCATGATCATAAGTAAAATTCCATTTTACATGTTAAAACATTCCTTAAATGGTGATGAGCCATATTTTAACACCCCAAATTTACACGCAGCGGAACCAACAATTTGGGTGTTAAATGATAGTACAATAGTCGCAAGAAATAAAGAACGACTCAAAGAGACGTTTAAAACAAACAACCATTCCATTCCATATTTATCAGAGTTCAAAAGCGTAGTCCCAAGAAATCGTTACCATACATAAAATAAGTTTGATTTAACCAAACTAAAACAAGTTTTTAATGAGGAATGGGTTTTTAATTGGCGAACAAAAGTTTAGCGCAAATCCTCTTCATCAGTGCCTCCAAGCCTTCG
>BQNB010061576.1:0-36430 GCA_026074375.1 Tanacetum coccineum | reverse complement strand
GGTATGAAACCTTGTCAACTTATTTGTTAGACAACGGGTTTCAGAGAGGAAAGATAGACAAGACTTTATTTATCAGAAAGGACAAAGGTAATATTCTGTTAGTTCAAGTGTATGTAGATGATATCATATTTGGCTCTACAAAGAAGTGATTATGCATAGAGTTTGAGAAGATGATGCATAAGAAGTTTTAGATGAGTTCTATAGGTGAACTCACATTCTTCTTAGGATTGCAAGTAAAGTAGAAGGAGGATGGGATTTTTATCAGTCAAAACAAGTATGTGACTGAGATTTTGAAGAAATTTGGTTTTACTGATGTCAAGACAGCAAGCACACCTATGGAAACTCAAAAGCCTTTGCTCAAGGAAGAAGATGGTAAAGAAGTGGATTTTCATTTATATAGATCAATGATTGGTTCATTGATGTATCTTACTTCTTCAAGACCTGATATTATGTTTCCAGTGTGTGCATGTGCAAGATACCAAGTCAACCCAAAAGTGTCACATCTTCATGCTGTGATAAGAAATTTTAGATACTTAAAAGGTCAACCTAAATTAGGCCTTTGGTATCCAAAAGATTCACCTTTTGATTTGGTAGCATACACTGATAGTGATTATGCTGGAGCAAGCTTGGATAGGAAGTCTACAACAGGAGGTTGTCAATTCCTTGGGTATAGATTGATTTCATGGCAGTGCAAGAAGCAGACTGTGGTTGCTAATTCCATAACAGAGGCTGAATATGTAGTTGCTTCAAGTTATTATAGCCAATTGCTTTGGATTCAAAATTAATTGCTCGATTATGGGTATAACTTTATCCATACAAAGATCGATATTGATAACGAGAGTACTATATGCATAGTTAAGAACCTTATTTTTCATTAAAAAACAAAGCACATTGAGATTATACATCACTTTATTAGACATTTTAATGAAAAGAAGCTAATTTAGATGATCAAGATTCATACTGACAAGAATGTTGGAGATTTGCTTACAAAAGCATTTGATATAAGTAGATTTCAATATGTGATTGCTAGTATTAGAATGCTCAATCTTTAAAGTCCTGATTAAGATGATGGTGAGGTAAAAGAATAGAGAGAATGAGTGATACTAGAAACAGAAAGAGAGATGTGTGATAAAAACAGACAGAGTGATTAAGTGAGAAAAAGAATTGGTGAGATTAAAAACAGAAAAAGAGATGTGTGATAAAAACAAACAGAGTGATTAAGTGAAAAAAAGAATTGAGAGAATTTGTGAGTTTAAAAACAGAAAGAGAAAGCAAAAACAGACAGAGAGAATTATGAGCTAAAAGAATTGAGAGAAATAAAAAACAGACAGAGAGAATTATGAGCTAAAAGAATTGAGAGAAATAAAAAACAGACAGAGAGATTTTGTGAGTTAAAATATTAATTTGATGATGGAAAAACTGATTAGAATAGAATTGGAGTTAATGATGGTGATTCAAAGTTAATGCTGCTAGGCATAAACTTACTGCTGCTAGGGAAAGTTAATGCTGCTAGGCAAAACTTACTACTGCTGGTTGTGAAAATAGTCAATGGGGAATAGCAGTTACAAGCCCTAGTGAATAGAAAGAAGATCATCATAACTAAAGCAACTGTAAGAAGAGATATTTAATTGGAAGATGTTGATGGTATTGATTGTCTGCCAAATGCTAAGACTACTGCAATAGAAATTTCTTATCCATACTATTTTGCAATGCCTAAGTGCTAAGACTACTGCATGGAATGAATTTAGTAGCACTATGTCCTCTGCAATTATATGTTTAGCCACAAACCAAAAGTTCAACTTTTCCAAATATATTTTTGAAAGCATGGTGAAAAACTTGGATAGTGCTGGCAAATTCTTGATGTATCCAAGATTTGTGCAAGTATTTTTGGATAATCAACTGGAAGGAATGATTAATCACAATAGAATTTATATTGCACCATCTCACACAAAGAAGGTTTTTGCAAATATGAAGAGGCAAGGAAAGGACTTTTGTGGGAGAGTAACACCCTTGTTCTTAACTATGATGGTGCAAGCTCAACAGGAACATGGTGAAGGTTCAGACATGCCAACTATTATTTCACCATCAACATCACAACCTCAAAGGAAACAGAGGCCTAGGAAACCCAAGAGAAAGGACACTAAGATTCCTCAGTCTAGTGTTCTTGTGGAGAATGTAGCAGATGCAATTATATGCCTAGCCACAAACCAAAAGTTCAACTTTTCCAAGTATATTTTTGATAGTATGGTGAAGAATGTGGATAATGTAAACAATTTTTTGATGTATTCAAGATTTGTACACGTGTTTGTGAATCAACAAGCTGGTGATATGTCAAATCATAAAAGGATTTATGTTACACCCTCCCACACCAAGAAGGTTTTTAGGAACATGAAAATGGAAGGAAAAGGTTTTTTTAGAAGAGTCACACCCTTATTTCCAACCATGATGGTACAAGCTTTAGAAGAAATAGGTGAAGGTTCAGCAAGTCCAACTGATCCCCATCACACACCCATCATTACTCAACCATCAACATCTCAACCCTAAAAGAAAAAAAAACCTAGAAACCCAAAGAGAAAGGATACTGAGGCACCTCAGCCTAGTGGTCCTACAACCAATGTAGCAGATGAGGCTTTCACTGAGGATAATGTATCTAAACATTCCAATGATTCACTGCTCAGTTGTGAGCATAGTATGAAACTTGAGGAATTGATGGAATTATGTACTAATCTACAACAAAGAGTTATTGACTTGGAAACATCAAAGACCACTCAAGGAAGTGAGATAGCTAGTTTGAAAAGAAGGGTCAAGGAAGTTTGAAAAGAGTATAAGTCTAGAACTTCACAAGCTTAAAGACTATACAAAGTGGTTTATCAAGAAAGGGTTGAATCCTCTGATGAAGCTAGTTTGGGCGATCAGGAGGATGCATCTAAACAGAGGAGGAAAATTGATGATATTGATGCTGATGCAGGAATTACATTGGTTGATGAAACTCATGGGAGGCATGATGATGATCTGATGTTTAATACAGGTGTTCTTAATGATGATGAAGTGCTTACGGGATAGGATATGGTTAAAAAGGAAGTTAGTACTGCTAATCCAGTTACTACTACTGGTGAAGTAGTTACTTACGGCTAATGTTTAAAGTTAGTACGTCAGTCCAATGCTGCTACAATAATATGTTGAACTTTCTTTTGCCTCAAACACTAGAAGGTTTGAAGAGTGCAAGACCTCCAAGACAAAAGGGTTGCTATGCAAGAACAAAAAATAAGTGTATCAATACAAATCAAATATTAAACGTTTATCCCTAAACACAATCTCTCATCCTAAAATTAACATTAAATTAAATTAAAATAAATGTCACCATCTTTACACAATTTATATGCTATTCTTAAATAACCAACAAAAAATTCCTTCAAAGGAAAAGGGTAAAGGTATAATTGTTGAAAGAACTTTGAAGATTGAAGAAGAAAGATCAAATTATCTTTGTTGAACAAGAAGCTATAAGAATTACAGCTGAATTTGATGAGGATGTGACACTTGTCAAGGGAAAAAAGTTGAAGCCAATGTACTTTGATTGAGAATGGAATGACATTCAGGATAAATAATGAGACTGATTTTGAATGACTAAAGACTGCAAGCAAGAGGAGCAAGAAGAGTTGACTATTAAAGAGAAGTCAAAGTTATTTGTACAACTCTTTAAAGCAAGAAAGAAACACTTTGCAGCTACGAGAGCAGAAGACAAGAGGAATAGACCACCTACAAAAGCTCAACAAAGGAGTATCATGTGTACTTACCTGAAGAATATGGCAGGATGGAAGCCTAAAGACTTAAAGAACAAGTCCTTTGCCAATATTCAAGAATTATTTGACAAAGCTATGAAAAGGGTAAACACATTTGTAGATATGGACACAGAATTGGTAGAAGGTAGTGAAGTAAGAGTATAAGGCAGTGAGAAAAGAGAAGAAAGCAGTTCAAAGAGAGCAGGAGAAGCTCTAGAACAAGAAAGAAAAAGCAAAAACTAGAAGAAGACAAAGAGTCTGAAGAGCTTAAAAAATGTTTGGAAATAATTCCAGATGATGGAGATGATGTAACTATTGATGCCACACCTTTATCTACTAAATCTCCAAGCATTGTTGACTATAAGATCTATAAAGAAGGGAAGAAAATCTTTTTCCAAATTATCAGAGCAGATGGTAATTCTCAGATGTATTTAACTTTTGGAAAGATGCTTAAAAACTTTAACAGAGAAGACTTGGAAGTTCTTTGGAGTCCCTAAGTGGGCTATGGAGTGGGCTAACATGTGGGTAAAGACCCAGCCCAACACCATAAGTCATATGGTAATTAAACGATTAATATTAAGGCTATGAGCTAACATATGCTAGACATTACACGGGGAGACCGAGTCTTTTACATGGATTTTCATAATCCTAACATATTCCTTTTGGATATTTTACAGTCCTATCTGCCAATTCCACTATCAACCTAGTGTGAGCTAATTTGCCTAATCCTAAGTTAAGGTAGGTCGAGAGAGGCATAACACTAACGCTAGCTCCTAAGTCAACAAGGGCGTTGTCAAAATAGAAATTATTAATAAAGCAAAGTAAAGTGAAACTTCCTGGGTCTTTCTCCTTTTGGGGTATGGCGTTGTTGATATGTGAAGCTCTATAATCTTCCTTAAATTTTGGTCCATAATTCCCCTCTTCTTCACAGTAATGATTATCCAAACGACTTGGAAAAGGAACCGTCGTTTGTCTTGACTTGTATAACAATGTACTGTTCTGTCCGGTGGATACGGCGTATTGGTTTGATCCAATACGGCGTATCAAGTTTGAATCAGCTTTAATAGTGGTTGAAATCGACTTGACTTGGTCTCTCGGGTTTGTTTCAGTTGAGCTTGGTAGGCTTCCAAATCCTCTCTCCTGTAGTACCTTGCTCATTTGCCCGATTTGTATTTCTAAAGTTTTGATCGATGATCCTTGGTTCCTTATGTCAGCATCTGTCGAAGCTCAGATTTCTTTGATCAAGTTAGAGTTTTCTTCGTGTCTTTTTGCTGATTCACTCATGAATTTTCTCAGGGTTTCTTTCATAGATTGCCTTCGTTCTTGGAACGAAGGATTGGCGTTGTTCCTTTGATAGTACCCTGGAGCAGTTGCTCTATATCCCACACCTTAAAAAGGTCCACCAAATTGCGTGTAGTAAGCTTCTTCTAGGGCTTTCCCTTCTTCTTTTTGTGGGAAATCCTTAGTGTAATGGGGTCCTTTGCATTGCTCACATCCAACCTGAGCAGCATAAACTTTTTCATTCACTTTCTTGATCTCTCTTCCAAGATTGTTTAATTGTGCTTGTATCGCAGCTAATCCGTCAGAAGTCTCATTACTTCTTCCTCTTGATGTTCTATTGTGCCATTTTTGAGAGTATTCAGCCATTTCTTGGATGGCTGTTTTGGCATCTACAGCAGTTTTAGTCGGAACGGCACCTCTTGAGTCAAGAATCTGTCGTGTTGGAACATCCAAACCATTGTAGAACAAAATCACCTCCTGCATCTCAGTCAAATATTGTTGAGGACACTTCAGCAAGAGTTTCTTAAAGCGCTCCCATGCTTGATAAAGGGTTTCATCTGGCTCTTGCTGAAAGTTGTTAATTTCCTTCATTTTCTTTGTAATTCGACCAAGTGGGCAGTATTTGTTCAAAAACTTAGTTTTAAGATCTTCCCAAGTTTTGATTGAACCAGTGGCTTATTCTTAGCCAATGGCTTATGGCTTAGCCAATGGCTTACGGCTTACGACTCTAGTTAAGGATATAGGGAAGACTCGGAGCATTAGTTGATCCACAGTGATGTTAGGAACATGGAATAAGTCAACTATTTCGAGAACTTTCTCAATGTGTTCATTAGCATCTTCATTATCTGAATCGCTAAATGTGTTTTCTCGAAGCTCCTTAAGAAATTATCCTTTTAGTTCAAATTTATCTTTGTTATCAATTTTAGGCCTAGCGACTCCCGATCCATAGTCTGTTCGGGTCTTGCTCATGTATTGCTCCATTGTTTCCGTCATTGCTTCTTCTTCTTATTCTTCCTCTGAGTATTCTTTGTCAGAAAGTAGATTGAAATCCGGAGATCTCAATTCGTCAAGGCTAAGTGACTTGAAGTGTTTCCTTGATGATTGAAATTCTCGTTCAAGATCTTTGTAGGGTGTGTATAGTTCGTTTGCTGAACTCCTTGTCATGCATTACCTAAAACAAGGGATAAACAATCAGTAGGATTTGTTCCGAAGGAAGGTAGAAATTTTTTTGCATGAAAATCAATTATTTAAGTTTCTGTCCTAGACGATCGATACGCCGTATCCAATGGAAGTGGATACGCCGTATTAATCTATTGAGATGAATACGCTGTATTGGACAGAGAACTGGATACGTCGTATTTAGTGGAATTGGATACGCCGTATTCAACTGTCGACCAGAACAGTGTATTCAAGAAAAACAATTAAATACACAAACAATTAAACACACAAATATACAAGCAAACAATTAAAGATAAATATACAAATATTACAGAATATACAAAAATATACACTAATCTAAATTACACTAATCCTAAGGGTTAGATCTAATCTAATGTTAAAAACCAAAATATCAAAATAAAAATCAAGATTAATTTTCACTCCCCGGCAACGGCGCCCAAATCTTGATGTGTTGTAGTGTAGGGTTATTTATTATATGATTCAAGTTTTAAATTTATATTTTGCCGGCTCAACCCAAAACAACATTTTAACGGGTAGTGTACCCGATCGGTAGTAGTTTCGTGGTAAGTAGGGTGTCGATCACTGAGAGCGAGGTTAAATCTATCAATTTGATTAATATCTTGGTTATCTAATCTATGTTAACTCTATTCTAATCCTATGTTAAACCTATGTCAGTCTAAATCCTAATTCTAATGGAAAAGGGGGGTTTTCAGCCTGAGAGACTGGCACGGTTTGGTTGGTGACTATAATCAATTCAAGAAACTGTTACCCACACAAGCTAATTAACAAAAGATAAAAGAGCGGTCGAACCTTATATAAGAAAACTGTATTAACCATTATTAATCCGATTAGAACGTTGGTTTGTTTATTCAGATAATTAGTACGTTGGTTTGTTTATTAAGTTTTATTGCAATGATTTCTTCTCTCGCAGGTGGACATATCATTCTTAAGACTTAGGCTGTTTCATCATCTTAAGACATAGGACACATTATTTCGGTAAATTTAAAGCATCCGCATAAAGCATCCTTATTTGATGATTATAATCTATCTTAGAGATTAAAGCAATGGTGATTTGTTTAAAACCATTGTCATAGAGACTTTACCCATTACCGACTTAATGGGAAATCTATACACTTCAGTAGTCCTAATTGTCAAACCTATCTAATGAAAACTCCGAACGTTATTTTTGAATTTCTAGGTCACTGCTAGTCAACACAAACGATCAATATAACCATTAGTGCTAATATCCAATTCATCTTAGTTAAGCCCTCGAAGGCAGTATCTTTGGACACAGACTTTAAAAGGCCAACATATTTGTTAACTATTATTACTAGGTGTATCAAATTACTCTATGGAGAGATATCCCGACCTTAGGATCCGCTTGATCCACTTAGCTAGATCCAGTTGAATGTTTCTAGGTCGCTCCAAATGCGTGTAAACAACGTTATACAATCTGATAAACATAACAACGCATACAACGATAAATAAGAAATCAATATAAAAACAAATACCAAACATTCAAGATCTTTATAATAATGGCTAATAACCGTTGGTATTAGCCTTCAACGTCATAATAAATATCAAGAGTAATAATTAGCCAAGGTAAAACTAACCGAGTTAACGAATGATAACCAAAAAAACTGAATGATTACAAATGTTGATATGGAATGTTCACGATGCTCCTATGGAGTTGATACGTTTGCTCGACCTCTTCTGCTCTTTTTCTCTTCTGAAAATCATCTTTCTTTTGTGGTTTAGGTATCGTGAATTTTGATTTAGCACACTCACTGAAACTTATTTTTGAGTTTTCTTATTTATAATGTCTGGAAGTCGGTTCCAATAAGGCGTATCTTAGGTTGGATACGGTATTGGGTTTTTCCTTGGAGTAGGGACCACGTTTGATATCTTCCAGTTATTATATTTGTTTTCCCATTCTTGAATACCGGGGTATGAGTCCTTGTGGATACGGCGTTTTACTTTTCTATTCTTCTGTCGGTATTTGGTTGTGTGCAGGCTTTGGGCGGACTACGACGTATCTTCGTGATGGACTACTGCGTGTTGGTCTTCAATATAGTTAATCTTCAAAATATCTTCATTTAAGCTCCAGAATGCGCGCCTTTTGCTATGTTTGAGTTTACTAAGTGCATGTGAAATATATTAAGAGTGGATCAACCATATTAGGGGGCAAGGTAGTATGAAGACTGTTACCCGATGGTATCCTTTCTACACAATCACGTTTTCCTAGACATATCAACAGCGATGCAGACAAAAGCTGGTTTTCTAAGACCTAACGTGCACATCCATCACAAGAAGCAACACCACTAAGATCTACATTCTAGGTTTCATACAATCATAAATAAACACAATAGGAAGTTTAGCCAAGCATGTTAAAGATAAAGCAAGAACAATAAATCAAACAACACATAGACATGTTGAATGATTAAGTAAACCTTACTTGATTAAAACATGAATTGAAAGAGGTACAATAGAGTTTTTAGGCCCTAAAATCGTCTCCTACAGCTGCTAAACGAACTATGGTTCGTACCCTCTTTTTATTCTAAAGTTACACACTCAAAACCCTAAATCTGGGTTTGTATATATAGGAAAAACGTTTTGACGGCGTCGCGTTTTAATCGTGACGCCGTCATGAAAGAGAATATTCTAGATAATGGGTTGGGTCGTATGCTCTGACGTCGTTATGGAATCATGTGATGCCGTCTTGATCTTCGTGGTGACGGCGTCACGTTATATTTGTGACGCCGTCTCCAACCACTGTAGAGAAATTCTTGATCAATGTTGGTGTAGGTCTGTAGTCTTGTCCGTTTCTTCTCCAAATGAGTCCAAGTCACGTGTAATTCTTCCAAATGCCTTCCAAATGAGAAATACCTAAAAAGGAATGATTAAGTACCTATTTTGGGCATAAATGCATGAATTAGGGGGTTAAACGACCCCGAAAAAGTGTATAAAATGACACCTCATCACTAGGTTTTCTCTTGGTGAACCTTTTTAGCTATGAGTGGCAATAACTGATGGTAATGCTTGTCGCAATATTCCTGAAGGGCTGCGTCAGACACGGGCCTGTTCGGGTTTTCTGGGATTTGCTAATTCCTTTTCCCCACTGTGTTTCGCACGGTGGACGTGGGTGAAGTGAGAATAGGTTTTGCTTGTACGCTCATGGTGAGTATTTTGAGGAACACAATTCGGTACGGGTCCCACTAATGGCGCCAACTTGTTAATACAAAAAGTGTGATAGGGTATGAGATGTGATTAGACGGCTTGTTGGGCTAGACTTGCAAGCTATCCTCGGGCTAGATCTTGTACTAAACAAAGTAATTTAGATGATTTCCTACACAAATAAAGATAAATCGTTAGCCTTACCGTGGGGACGGACCTCACGATTAGACTCCGGCGTGAGAGTAAGAAAACATGTTGTCAGAAGTATGTGTGTATATTGGGAAGAGTGAGAAAATCATACCATTTAGAGTGTCAGAGGATTTATTTTATAGGCGAGTCTAGTACTAGGGTTTCCTAGTATTTCACCTATTATCGTAGTGGCCGGAGTGGGACCCTTGTTGGGCAAGGGTCCGCGGTTATCGTGACTGCGGACGCGGATTATCTTCCGTGGATGTCGACTAATCCGCTGATGGCTTACGGGAGCGGCCTATGATCAATCCATGTCCGTCTTGTTGTATCCGAGACGTGGCCAGTGTGACTTTGGGCTTAGTTCTGGCCCGTTATGCTTGTTATCTATTTGGTTGGGCCAAGGCCCTAATGTGATAGTACAGCCCAGGCCTAAAGGCCTGCTATACCTATCATACGTCATCAATAAGCTAACTAATTTTAAAAGTTCAAGCCCCGGTAAGCTCCTAAAAGCTCTGCGCCAAACATAGCCCATGACATGAATGAAACAGCTAGGCTTGTAATTTATAAGAAAACTCTGTTAGTTGTAGCAACACCTTTCTCTTGGTAGGTACACCTTGTAAAATAGCCATATCATATTGTTGAGTTTATGCATGTTTTGGCAATAAGCCAACCTTATGTGGACACGAGGATAGCAAATAATTTTGTTAGTTTTATTGAAATGGTTATTATGAGTTAAATCGTCTTTTAAGACAAATGTACGTATAAGAAACTAAAGTCAGAGTGAACTGAATGATCTTGGCTTCTAATTACTGGTGTTATGTTCATATTCATAAGCACTTATTTGAGCAAAGTCAAGCTTAACTATAATGCAGATCGATAAAACAAACCACACAAGCACAAGAACTAATCTGAAATTCTCTAAGACGAGAAATTCTCTTGATCAAAGCAAAAGCTTTTATTATTATCAAAACTCAAAAACATATTTAATACAAAGAAAATACCTTATAAATCAACCTAAAAAGATTGAATATTACTTTCCTATTTCTAAACACATAATTGATTAAGAATATAGTTTCCTAATCAAAGTTTATTATAAAAAAAGGAAACCAAATAACTTCATTAAAATTCGAGATATTCAACTAAGTTGACATTGCGATCCAATGCCCCCTGCATCATCCTCCCATGCTTGAGAAAAACTCATCCTCGAGTTTTCTGCATCTTTACTCTCTCCGGAATATGGTGATAAATCAGACACAACGAAAGTAGCAGACATGTTGTAATGTCTCAATAATTCAATCTTGTATGCATTGTAATTAATCTTCTTTTGCTCTTTTGATCTAAATATGGCTTGCACCCGCACAACTGATATCTGTACATGCTTTTGAGATTGCTTCCGGCTTGCATGAGAGAACCCTTCCTCACCATTGTTTCTAGCTTCTCTTCGTTTTCATCATTTTTAGGATCCACTTGAAGACCTCTAAATCCTCTTTGTTTTAAACGCCAATGGAGAATTGCTTTCTCAAGCAAATTACTAAGAACCTCCTTACCCTGTTCGTGCTTTCCTTCATCATATAATCTACAAATAAGCAACTGATAGGAATCTAAATTCGGTAAAATCCTATTTTCGACCATAGTACTTAGTAAATCTAATGCTTGGTCATATATTTGTAAATAACACGAGCAATTTACTAAATGAGTGTAAATATTCTCATTCGGAACAAGCCATTTGTTAGCATATGACTGACTAACCTACAAGCTTCTTTACGTCTCCCTTCTTTACATAGCTTGATGGTTAGTGCTTCATACGTCTTGACATTCAGTTCACAACCCCTTTTAATCATTTCTGAGAACAACTCCATAAGTGGATCTTCTACTTAAATCCATTAGTTTCTAACATCGTTACCGATATTGATATCAAAGCTTCAAAACTTTAAGTTTTTCAGTTTTTTGTTAGAGTAAATAGTTGTTTCACTAATACAGAGCTATGTATGATAAGATTGTTCACATTTTGCAGTTACCAATTGCGTTTTAAACTGTTAAAAGCAGAATCGACCTGTCCTAATCCGTCCCATATATATCAATGAAAACCGTTATATGTAGGCTAATCAGGTTGACCCCTGTTCCTTTATCCATTTCATTTATCCTTCTATATTTTCCGCTTCTGTGACCATACCCTTGGACTACAATACAAAGAATAAATGAAGTGTATGTAACACATCGGGCTTTAATCCAGAAGGATACAGAATACCATGAGAATGAAATGTCTTCTATCGAGCATCGTCAAAATCAGACTTCTTAGTAACCTTCACATCAAAATCGTCTGTGGTAAGTATTGATTCCCGTTCAAAAACCTATCTGTATATCTTCTTTCCACAATTAATAAAAGTACTTATTGCTTCTTATGCTCCTGTACTTCTGAGTTTTTTTAATTTACCCAAATTATCGATCTCCAAAATGTTTCTGTTTTTTTCTGGTTTTTTGAGAGCACAACATGCCGACGTTTGCTTATTAGACAAAATAGAATGAGGGAAAATTATTCTTCCGCGCATAAAGGTGGAGAAAGGTCCTTCCTCGGTATTATCAAGTCAACTTCCATTCACGATTATCTGCTCCAGCTTGGAGGATTTTGCAATGCTGGGCTACTTTTTTGCCAAATTGTAGCCTCAAGATGTTTAGTCTTCTTACGTGCTTGTTATACATGCTGCAAGTGGTCCAATTGTGACATAAGCATTAGTGGCATACGTAGTATGCGAAAATTCTTCTTTCAATACTCTATCAAGAATAAGTTGAATCACAAGTTGCTCTAGTTCGTCCTTCTTCAACTCAAAGCCTACTTTCTTGTTTTTAACCTTGAACTTCTCCACGAGTTGTAACATTGTCGCTCTCTGATCCATATCTTGGATTTCTTGCAGCAATGATACAAGTGCTTTTGCATGGCCAGTTGCATCGATTTCCTTGACCTCACATGAAAAAGCACAGTTATCACACATCCCGTTGCAGTCTTGCAGAGGCTCAGCAAAATGTTTAAAGAAAGCACTCCGACGACATTCTTTTTTGGACTGGCAATATCAGACCATGTCATAAAGATTTTGCAACCCAAAATTCTCGTAGAAGACCATGGAGCTCTATCGAGGCACATCAGCGGGCCTAAAGTACAGTAGACATTCAGAAGGAAACTCGTCACGTCCTGCGCGACCACTTTCCTGGTAGTAAGTCTTCATTGATTTACTTATGCTGTGATGAATGACAAACCTGACATCTGGCTTATTAATTCCCATGCCAAAAGCCATCGTCCCAACAATGACCTACAACTTGATATTGCTCCACCGCATATGAACTCTTTCACGGGCATTTACATCCATATCTACTTGATAATGGTCAGCTAAAATGCCTCTCTCACGCAATTCCGTTGCAACCTGCTCACACTCCTTTTGAGAGAAGCAATAAACAATTCCAGATTCGTTATTTTTATATGAACCTTATATGAAGTCAGCAATGTCATCAATGACTGTCTTTCCAATTGATGATTTATCCCGAACCATATAAAATAGATTCGGTCTATTCACAGTGCTAATAAATTTTACGCATTTTGGAATCTTTAGCATCATCAAATCCAACTGAACCTTCTTCGTAGCTGTTGCAGTCAAAGCAATAACAGGAACATTCGGAAATTGAGTCTTCAATATTCCAAGATTCTTATAGTCTGGATGGAAGTCATAACCCCACGGACTACAACAATGTGCTTCGTCTATTGAAATCAACGAAAGAAGACCAGCATGATGGCATTTTTCAAGTTTTGACACAAATCTTTTGCTTTTAGAAACCTTTTCAGGTGTAACGTACAATACTCTGAGGTCCCCTTCACCCTTTTCAAGAGTCTTGTATATATATTTTTCGTCTTCCTTGTTAGTTGTTGAGGTTAGCATAGATGCTTGGATCCCTAAAGCGGTCAACCTCATGATAGAAAAGTCAGTTCCAGGTAGCGTCACCCCGTCACAAGTAACATCTGATTTATTCATTATACCTTCATAATGATAAGTTCTAATACTTTTTGATCCCTTGGGATCCTGGAACTCAATTATAGATTCGATACTCCGTTGAATTATGCCACAGACATGACATACACTACCAATATCTTCTTTAAAGATAAACGAATGATCACATTCTTTTTCATCTTTTTGAAAATTTAGATAATTGTCAACAAATCCTTTCCCAACAAATCCACTCACAATCTCTTCTTCATATTGATCATCGTCAAATATTGGGGCTTCTTCATAATCGGCATATATAACCTCCTCTTCGTCGCCATCGTCGTCTTCCTCATTATCCATGTCGTAAACAGGACACAATTCTTCTTCCCTCGACATAATAGGTTCTTGTTGAAAACTTGGATATTCGTTAACAAATGAATACTCCTCCTCCTCATCTCCTATATCCCAGATAATAGGTTCTGATTCGGTTTCCTTTGTCAACAAAGAGTTTCCTCCGCCAAAAGGATTGATGCTCTCTGACCCATTGTCCCAGACGTTGGACTCAATTTCCGTCTCTTTTACCGGCGAGTCCTGCTGTAACTGCCTCAAAACCTTTCGACACCTTAGATGATCTAGGATCATGTGTGAACATAATCCATTTAACCTCTTCAAAGTTAACATCGGGTATAGAAGAGCCGGACTATTCTTTGATTAGCTGTCGGAACCAATCCTACCGTTGGGCTTGGATAAAGAGTTAGAAGTCCCTATAGGGAAAACTAAAAACTAAAAAATGCTTTTCCGTGATAGTATGCAAGATCGGCCCGAGCCTTTTGCTAGTAGGAAAGAGGATTCTAGCAAACCGCCACGCGTTATATATTGTAGATGGCAAAATAGCGGTAAGAGAAGGAAACACTAGGTTGGTTTTTCTGGAGTCAAAGGCGCAGGACTTAGGTGAGGAGGAAGACCTTATTGGACCACACTTGAAAAATGAAATCATTCTAAACAGACATTATCGGCTGGATAGGGTTCGAACTTCTTACGCTAGGAAGGACTTCTTAGACTGTCATTTACCCGGAGAATAGGAAATTGCTAGAGATGCCGAGCTCAATTCTTTTAAGGATACCTTAGTGTTTAGGAGGATGGTAGAATTCTTAAGAGTCATACCCATTAACCTTAAAAGTAATATGTGGGAATCTGAGGACCTAATTAAAAAACCAATTAACTAGGATAAACCCCCCAAAAACAAAGATGGAGCATTGCACGCCAAGATTAGACTAATCAACCCAGGCGGAGAAGAGTTCACCAAAACCCTACAGTCAATCCCCGCTACCAGGAAGCTCTCCGAAAGAGAAAGTCCAAGGGAAATCATCGACTTGGACCACTTCTATGACACGTAAAAACGTGTGACTTCGAGTCTAGCTACAAGACTCGTAAAATAAAGAAAAGCGCTTTTTAGGAGGCAACCCAATATTTACTTTTCCCGCACATTAGGAGTGTCATGTGTTTTATTCTTTTCACTTTATTCATTCATGTTCGAACTTCATCTTGTAATCATGCTTTGTATTATTCTTAACCTGGTCTTAATTTCAATCAAAGGTATCTTGCAAATATAAGTATATGGGAATTTATCCGGTTTTTAGAACCAAGTTCAAACATGATAAATAAATTGTTTAGATTAATTCGCGTCAGTTTTGAGTCATATGAGTAAATTGTTAATTCTCAGGTTTTATGTAGCTATTTTTACAAAAACTAACTTATGGAATCAAGTGCAAGAAATTTTTCATCAAAAACAAAAATTTCGTTTTCACAAAATGTGGAGACGGCGTCACGATTTACACGCGACGTCTGTGACGGCGTCAGGATCTTCCTGACTGCGTCAAACGCCCAGGTCCAGAAAACTTAAAGTTTTTAATTATTTTTGAATATAAAACTCGCATAACATTTAAAATATGCAATCTTCTGTTATTAACCTGTAAACCAAGAGTTTGACAATTCTTCAATTCCCACTCTTTACTGCTTTATCAAGTCAACCCCTCCCCCCCCCCCCATAAATCTCATAATTGTATAATTTATAAATCGCACTTTTTATGCTTGTATATTGTATTTGTCTTTGATTACTGTAAATGATGAGAAGAAGTGAAAGTTTTAGGACGTTATTGGATGATTCTTGGATGACGATTTAAACAGTTATCGCATGTTTCTTCTCCATTGTCGAGCAAACCAGGGGAGTACTAGTTTCTTTTACTTGTTTTCTTATCCCTTTATTCATTTTTACGGGTACATTTATAGAACATTGGGGACAATGTTTAACTTAAGTGTAGGGAGAGGAAATAAGCCTTAGAAACTATTCTTTCATTTGCCATTTGCTTTTTCCTTGAAATGATGGGTAATATATCGAAACATAGCTAGAGGGATTTGGGACACAATTTAATTTTTTTATGAAACATACCGACGAAAACCGAGTATTAATAGCGTCTCATGGATAGGAATTTATATGACTAGCACAATAACCCTCAGAATTCCACCCCAAAAATGTGAGGTTCGCCTTTAGATCTTTAGAAATTTAGGTTTCTATTATTGATGCCCAGGATACTTTATACCTTTAGCTTTCTCAAGTTAAGGAGTGATCAGTCATATGTGTCTATTCCGTCGTTACGGATGTGTACAAGTGGTCTTTGTCGCCTTTTCTGGAGCATTAAGATTGGTATTAAAATATATGAGGGTACCGATAGTATATTAAATTCTAGAACTTGTTTTTTTGATGCATTCCGAGACCGCAAAGTAAGTATTAGGATTTGCTTGATAAGAGGCACTAGGATTAACCCATGTTTTAAACATGTAATTGTTATGATGGTCACACCGATCATATAACTATCCCATACCCTTGCCATGCACTCGTTTTTAGTGCAGTATACCCCTAGTACAACCCTCCGAGCCTATCCTTTTTGACGGTTCTCGTAATTTTCTGGTTAAGCCAGACTATTAATTAAGAGCATTGTTACCCTTAAACCAATCATTACACCCAAATCGATTTGCCTACCTTGTATGTACTCGATTTTAGTACATTATTGTGTTTAACCCAAGTTAATTATTTGAGTACACGGTTGCTAAGTCCTTATCCTTGTAAATACTGTTTTGGGACGATTGAGATTCATGGTAGTATTTATTTCGCAAAAGAAGGGGGAAGAAAAGTTAAGTCAATACCCCTATATATTTGTTAGATGATCTCCATGTTATTTTGATCCACCTCAAATCGGGTCATTAGTTAGATTGTAAATATCGAGCATGAAAAAGCTCAAGTGTAGGGGTACGTGTTATAAACCCCATGTTATGATGTATTATGTTATTCAAATATATATATATATATATATATATATATATATATATATATATATATATATATATATATATATATATATATATCTAATAGAAAAGAAAAAGAAAGCGCTTGATGTAGAGTTGTGTAGAGGTTGATATATTTCTTGTCCGAGTCTTGGTTAGCAAACCAAACCAGCGTGTATTGTGTAAATAATTAGCTAACCTTCACTCCAAATTCACCAAGCCACCTAAATTTCATCCATATTTCGTTTCCATTATATGTTATCTTACACCTACACCCTACAACCCTTTAAAAGACCTCTTAGATAGTAATGAATAATGCTTACGCCTAAGCGATGGAGGTTTGATCCTTTATCAAGCCTATGGTAATTTATATGCTATGATAGGTAGTGAGTGTTGATTTTTCGTTTCCCCTTTTGTTATAATTTATTATACACCCTAGTGAAAGAGAGCTTTCCCAAACATTATGTGAGGTGCTAGGTCTCTACTTCCGGTTGTTTAATTAGAGGTTAGAAGGTTGTGTTGTTTAAAATATTTTAAAGAGTAGGGTAAAATGACCCTTTATAGTATATTGTCTAGATAGAAAAGCCATTTGCTTGAGGACAAGCCATCCCAAGTGTAGGGGTATTTGATGAGGTGTCATTTTATATCTTTTTTGGGGCCGTTTAACCCTAAATAGGGTATTATATGCCAAACTATGTATTAATCGTCATTTCAAAGTATTTTGCTTTTGGAAGGATTTAGAAGAACTAAACATGACTTGGGCTCATTGAGAAAGAAAGACAAGATACGACCAACACCAACATTGCTTCAGAATTTCCTCAGAAGCGGTAGACGGGTCACAGATTAACACGTACGCGTCACAACGATTTCCAGACGGCGTCAAAGATCTCAGGACGGGTCAGATTGTATGACCAGCCCCTTATCTAGAATATTTTTGTCACGACGGCATCACGATTAACGCGAGGCCATCGCAGTGTTATTCCTATAATACAAATCGCTTTTAGGGTTATAAGTGTGTAACTTTAGCATTAAAAGAGAGGGACGTACCTAGTTGTTTAGAAACTGTTAGAGATGATTTTAGGCCTCCAAACTATTGTGACTTCTTCAATTCATGTTTTAATAAGTAAGGACTCTCTTATCAATCAAACTGTCTTGTTGTGTGATTCTTATCTGTTCTTGTTTTATCTTTAACATGCTTGGCTAAACCTTCTATTGTGTTTATTTATGATTGTATGAAACCTAGGAATGTAGATCTTATTGTGTTGCTTTTGTGATGTATACGCATGTTAGGTCTTGAAAACAATCTTTTGTCTGTATGCTGTTGATATGTCTAGGAAAACATGATTGTGTAGAAAGGGATCGCATGGGGGTACAGTCTTCATACTCCTTGATCTTATATGGTTGATACACTCTTCATATATTTCAATGCATTAATTTACTCTTAGGGCCTTGTAATAGTCTTCATTACTACTGTGGATGCTTAACGGAAGTTTAAATCAGACGGCGGGTTCGTGTATTCGTTCATGACTTAGGAAATAAATACCCTGATCATCAAAGGGTGACAAAAACACCCACAATGTAGAAGCAATCTGGGCGACATACAATGATTAAATAAACACAGTCTTTTATTATATTGTTATCACCAGTAGCTTAGTTAATATTTAGTTTAATAGCTAAAACCAACCACCTCTCCAATATATAATTTTACCTGCTTTTATAAAATATAAAAACACAAAAAGAATATTCCCTCAACCCTTAGAATTCTGTTAGACCATGATCAAGCCTTCCCAACCTATTCCCCTAAAGAACAATAACAACCGCCGAGTCTTGCCTATACTACTACTACAATGGTTAGGTACTCTGCCTATGGAGTTGTAAAACTTCATGTAGAAGTCTTACGATGACCGCATCATGATTTCTCAAGCAAATTACTAAAAACCTCCTTACCCTATTTATGCATGTGTTTTAAAACATCAAAAGCAGAATCCACCTGTCCTAAACGTCCATACATATCAATGAAAACCGTATATGTTGCTGTATTAGGTTCTACCCCTTCCTTTATCATTTTAATCATTATATATTCCGCTTCTGTGACCATCCCTTGACTACAATACACAAGAATAAATGAAGTGTATGAACACACATTGAGCTTCAATCCAGAAGAAACCATGAGAATGAAAAGCTTACGAGCATCGTCAAAATCGGAACTTCTTAGTAACCCTTTGTTGTTGTTACCTTTGCCTTTCTTCTTGTCTTTCGCTTCCTGAGTGTTACCACCAGTGGTTTGTTTCTCTAACATCAGTTCCACCTGAGATGCGTCTCCTGTTTCCTCATCTTGATTATTCTTGTCACCTGTTCCTTCAACTTGAGTGGTGGTTGTGCTCTCTAGCTCTACCATTTGCACAGCCTTCAACTCCCGACTCATGGCATAACGCCTCAATAAATCATCTATCTCTGGCCTATTACTTTGCAGCCAGCCGACAACCATTTCCATCCTCTCCATGATATCTGGAATCTCTGCTTTTTATCGACTTACAGCAAACAGGTTTGAAAGCGAACGCATATCAGATAATGCAATTTGTACACGTGTTGTATCTTCTCTAGCACAAGATTTTCCATTCTCAAGAGCAGTAGCTAGTGCGTGTATATTTTGATCCAATTCTTTCTTTATCATAGATTCAACAGAAAATAAGCTCAGCAACTCTCCCTTTTTCCCACTCATAAGATCATATATGTCATCGAGAAACTTGGAAACTCAAAAAAATATGAAGAAGATGATATGCTTTGATGAAAAGCTGATCGATTTAATGAATGCTTGGTAGCACTTCAAGGAGTTTCACGCTCACTTCGACCAAGGAAACAATTCCAACTACGAAATAAGACCTCATAGAAAACAGATTCCTACATCCATAGTTAGAAGCTTCCCAATTAATAAAGTACTTCTTGCATCTTATCGTCTTTACAAAAGCCATTAATCATCACAGTATACGTCCAAGAATTCGGCAAGCAACCAGTAATAAGCATTTCGAGAAACAAATTCGTCCCACTGTCGGCTTTACCTTTTTGGAAATATCCATCTATAAGAGTCGTATAGATAACTTCATTTACTTTGATACCCTTCTCTTTTAGACTATCTAGTAATGTGTGAGCTTCTTCTACACTCCCTTGTTTACATATAGCCTCGATAATTGAACTCTAGGTCCATTCATCAGGAGCATCGCCGTTTTCTTTCATTAAGCCAATCAACCTATAAGCATTATCAACATAATCATGCTTACAATGACCATATAACAAATTATAAGTCATAACAGTAGGTGATAGTTTCATCTTCATCATTTTATCAAATAAAGCCATAGCCTTTACAGAACCCACTGATCAACTCATTGTAAGTACGAAAATTCGGTTTTAGTTCTTTCGTTTCCAACTTTTCAACAATATCAAGTGCTTTATCAACCTTCCCATCTTTACAATGTCCATAAATTAGTGGTTGTAGGCACACGTCAAAACTCCGTTTCTCTTCCATCAAGTCTGAATAACTTTCGTGCTACAGCATTTTCCTTCTTCCTCGTTAAAATCTTTAATATTGGTATCATAAACCGGCATCGATTCCGCTTCTTCATTATCGATGTCATAAACAGGACACGATTCATCTTCCAAAAATATGATAGGTTCTTCTTTAAAACTTGGATATTCGTTAACAAATGGATACTCATCTTCCTCATCTCCTATATCCTTAGATAATAGGTTCTGATTCGGTTTCCTTGTCAACAAAGGGGTTATCTGGTGGTACAGGTACGTGAGAGAAACATGTAACCATGTGACAAGAATGTAGGTTTAGTTAACTTAGTGTCCCTAAGTAAAACGGCACCTGTTAGTGTTTATTTTGTAGATGAACTTAAGTTTAATCCGCTGCTGCAGCCTTTCAATCGTCTCTACATCACGAGGATAACGAGCAGGAGGTGTTGGTTCCGCAATAGCTTTCTTTCTACCACGTGTGGCCATGATCACCTAAAGGCTCTTGATACCAAAAATACCAAATAATGCAGATCGATAAAACAGACCACACAAACACAAGAACTAATCCGAAATTCTCTAAGACGGGAAATTCTCTTGATCAAAGCAAAAGCTTTTATTATTATCAAAACTCAAAAACATATTCAATACAAAGAAAAGACCCTATATTTATAGGACAAGTAGAATCAACCTAAAAAGATTGAATATTACTTTTCTATTTCTAAACACATAATTGATTAAGAATATAGTTTCCTAATCAAAGTTTATTATAAAAAAAGAAACCAAATAACTTCATTAAAATTCGAGATATTCAATCAAGTTGACATTGCGATCCAATGCCCCCTGCATCAAATTATCAATATCTCGCAAACTAAAATGAAGAGATATATTCCACAAGCCACCAGTAAAAGCAACCTAATACTACTTTCGAAACCCGATTAGATCCGCTGGGTTTGGAGTGACCCGAGTCAACTCGGTTCTCGAGACCCGGTCGGGTTTCGGTTTTTTCGTGTTTTTTACAAATAAAGCATGTTAATTGAATATATTTGCGACATAATTTTATTTTTACATGTTATATTTGTTAATAAATAGTTTTTATGCTAAATATATAGAATATTTCATGATTTATATATATATATATTTTTTCTAATCATTGCAAATATTTTTAATTTTTTTTGTTGTGGAAGACCTGGTTGACCCGGTGGTTGAACCGGTAACCCGGTGACCCGGTAACTCGACTGGGTCGATTAGAGACCCGGTTTTCAATATTGGTTTATATACATGAGTAATATGAAATTTATTAAGTTTTGAGAGAAAGTTGACATGAACTAAAACATAATGGACCTTTTTATATGTTACAAATCTAAAATTTAAATTAGAGATAAGATACGGAAATTAATTCTAATAGTCGTGGTTGGATCCAAGATCATCGGACTTAATAAACATATACTGAAAATGATTCCCGTGCTATATTGTTATTTTGTTAACTTTAGTATATACAAAGAGAGAATAAAGAGCAGCAAGAAAGTTGAACACAAGATCATTCCAAGGTAAATCAATCCCTTTACTTAAACTTGGTATTTATTTATTGGAGTTACACATAACCCTTATTTGATGACATCCCTAAACCCACAGATGGAGACAAGAAAAAGTCCAGGATTAGAAGATATTCCATATTTGTTCCATCATATATTGTCGTTGTTGCCGGTGAAAGAAGCTGCTTGCACCTGCGTCTTGTCCAAGTCATGGCTACATGCTTGGTCTACCATCCCAAAGCTTAGGTTTAACCAATCGATAATGCTTTTAAAGCAATTGGACGATTACATAAATTTGATCCACCGCACTTTGCTTAGATATTTTGAGCACAACATACCAGTTGTGAGTTTTGATCTAAAGATCGGTCAGGAGTCGGCTTCTCTGGTTGAAAAAATGATTGAACAATGGATTCGCGGCCTAGCACCCAAAAGGTGTTTCAATGACAATGAGCTTTGCATCACATTTGCCGACGAGTGTTGTTGGACGATTAAGTATACATTGCCAGATGAGATATTCTCGGGTGTAAACCTAACTATTATAAGTGTAACGGTCGATGTAAGGTATCTCAATACAGTTGAGATGTGTCGCAATCCTGTGATCAACTGTGTGTCTCTACGAGTACTTGAGCTACTCCATGTGAACACAAGTGAAGAGGTACTCAATAAGCTGCTGTCTACTTGCACCTTACTTGAGAAGATAAACATCTACTTAAACAATAACTTGAAGACAATCAAGGTTAAAAATCTTCACTTTCTTCACGAATTGTCAATAAGGACATGTGATAAAACTGTAATACTAGAGGTTGATGATGTCCCAAGACTTTGCGTGTTTACTTACTGTACATTGGGGCGTGGTCAAACCCTCTACCATTCAACCTGACTCCATTAGGAGGCGTGACAGAATTGTGGCTAGGTGGTATGACCATGTACGATGCATGTTTCGACATGATCAACTCAAGTTTTCCATACTTAGAAAGTTTGTCTCTTCGAACATGGTTTCTGGGTAAAGAAAGGTGGGATATTACATGTGTTTCTTTGAAGAAATTGACCCTAATTTTGTGGCAAAACTCAGAAATCCACCTACAAATTTTTGCTCCAAAATTACTCTGTTTCAGGTACAAGGGCTATATAATTCCAAAACTCTCGTTTCCAACCATTGCTCCTAAACAAGTTAACCTTACACTATGGTTAAATAGTCTCGTTGATCATTTGTTTTTTCTTAAGATGAGAGAAGCACTCAGTTTAGCAAGCAACTTTGACATTGAAATATCATACTGGAGCAGTGATATTGTAGTGCCATTGAACATCGACATTGATAACCTAAGAAGAAAGGTCCCATATCCGGCTACAAATGTGCGACAACTATTGGTAGAAATAGATTTCGAAGAGCGCATGGGGGCGTACCTGCAGTTTATTGATACATTTTTTTCGATTTGCCATCCCAATTACCTAAGGGTGTATCGAGACAAGCCCTCTAAAGACATCAACTCCTACAAACAGATGGTAAAGTGGATGATAGAAATGAAAATGCCTGAATTCATAGATGTTAAAATAAAAGATCCTAACACTGGAAATTGGGAAGACCAGACAAATGTTTGGAGAAGTTCTCCTGAGAATTTTTGGTTGCTTGGTATCCAATTTGGTTCCAACTAAATTGGTGTCCCCACTAAGACATATAATCTTCAGTTTGATTTAGATTTAGTATTTGATTTGTCATCATATTAAGTTTGAATTTTTTCTTTGAGAATTGTTATAGAAACTTTTGATTATCTGTGGATCTATAATATTATTTCACCGACTTTGAAGATGTTATTAATTTGATTCATTTTTTATGATGTCTATGAGACCATTTCCATATCTTATTCCTACGTTCATTTAGATCTTTCTTCATGTTAATTAACCCAACCTTTGGGGGCGGCTTCCTTCTACCTGCAGGATCAGATAAAGTCCTCTCGTTTAAGTTCTTTATGTTTCAACTCGGAAAACAGCTTGGACTCTTACTACGGTCTTCTCATCTCATCAGATAAACTGAAATAAACACGTGCAACTTTTGGTGATCTACTTAATATAACGATCTTATTTGAAGAAAAAAGTTACTTATGCAAGCTAAAAGTAAGGTGTGTGATGAATAAGAAAACAAGAAATGGGTTTTTTTTTTCCTCTTTACCTCAATGATTCTTGAGTTAAAAAAGTATTCTCATGATGAAAAAAGGGATACAACAATAAATTATTCGAAAAGTGTTTTTTGTCCAAACCATGTTGCACGCATGTTGTACGTACGTAGCACAGCTTGAGCAGATGTGCTACCCGTTAAATCGTTTGTGTGGGAATTAACGAATGATTATTCTTGAACTGCCGAAGGCGAAATTCCTGGGTTTGAGTCTGCTTGGCGGTAGGTTCAAACCCCGTGGGGTAGTTGGCCAAAAAGGTCGGAAACCATGGTTAACCAAAAAAAAAAAGAGACGAAATTCCCTAAAGAGTGAAGTTTGTTACGAAGTATAAATTCATCTTTTTTATGGGTGGAGGTTGAAATCAAACAGAACAAGATGGACCCTTTTAAAAATTTAATATCTAAATTTGAAATTAAGATCGGATTGAAAAAGTCATTCTTATGGGATATGATATCTTTTCGTTAATTCAGTTCTTCTGACTTTATAACCCAAAATAAATTGTGGTGAAGCCAGTAAAAACGACTACATTATTATATTTACTAATGCGATAATTTGGCCTTTATTCTGTTTTTTGTTGCAGTGCCAGGAATGGAAGGAGCAAGAAGCAGCCTGCAGATACGCGCACCAGAGATAGATGATTTTCCGGAATTTATCCACCGTATACAATCATTGCTGCCGGTAAAAGAAGGCATTCGCACATGCGTCTTGTCCAAGACATGCCTGCAACTTTGCTCTACAACTTAAAAAACTTAAGAACACTTTTTTTTTCCTATTTCCCTTCCTATACCTTTACTATTTTTTAGCAACGAACAAAAATAAAACTACATCAAATGGATTGACCAAATTATGCAAAATTATATCAGGGACAAATATACCAATTGAAAGTTTTGATCTTGAAATGGTCCTTAAGTATGGTGAGCTATTTGATGATTTCGACTTTAAACAAGATGTCTGGAGTACTATTATGAAAAAATGGATGCAGTTTGTAGAGATGATAGAAAATAAAACCACTTCCCTCAAAGGTGCAGTTAAAAAAAAATCCTCGTAATGAAACATGGGAAGATCTAACAAATTTGTGGAGCGGTTGTCCTGAGAGATTGGTTGATTGTTATTCCGTTGAGTTTAAACTAAATTGGTGTACTCAATAAAAACCTGCTCATCTTATAGCTAACATTGCTGAAAGGTTAGCCCACTTTGAAAGCAGGCATAAAAAGACCAACCTCTATATTACTAGTCGGGAACCATACAACCTAGATAGTTTCCAGATGTCGGATCCAGCTTGGTGAATACCTGATACCTACGTAAAAATGATAACAACTGTCTTTATATATTAATATTTATAGTTCATATTTTTTGTTGTGTTCATGGAAATTTAAAGTGCTACTTCTACAGCGGTACAACCTGTTATATATATGAAGTATATGTTTAAAATAACATTTCACTTCAATACCTATAAACATTTTCAGCTGATATTATTGAACTTAACAAACACACGTGATGTTGCCGGTGCAACATACGACCAATCGAATCTAAACACTTGGTTATTTACACACACGAAACTTAAGAACAAACATGTATCGTGAAAAAAATTCTCCATGATGCGCTAAATTGTTTAGTTTGGCCTCGTTTAAATCATAGAGTTTAAAGTAACAAATGAGAACCGTATGTGTGATGGAACATACTTTAAATAGGTATCCTATTTCATTCTATAGTTTTTTTTTCAGGTTTTTTTATGGTTTATAACAGTGATAAGACCAATTTTTACTAGAACTACATACCATGTGAGATAGGTAACATATACAAGATCATGGATGATGGTCGCCTTGAGCAGGTTTTCACTAAACATGGCAAAGTAGTGAATGCACAAATTATATATGATAAAGAACATGGTCAATCACGTGGTTTTGGGTCTGTGTCAATGTGTATAAGAATTAACCATTTTAGCTGCACTCTCGAATAAAGCTCATATTTTTTCTTTCAAATGGAGGTTGGTCACAGAGCGTCGCCAGGAGAGTGATCAGAGTAAATGTAGCAGAGAACAGACGAACGACTAGTGCTTTCTGATTGCGAATTTGATTCATCTTTTTTTGCAGAATTACTTGTGCACTTAATTAAGATTTTAAGGCGGGTGATAACATTTGTTTTGAACATATAGAGTGTAGAATAGCACAAGGCCATTGATTCACATCCATTGTCGTAGCTCGTACCACTAAATTTTGTAGAGCCTGTTTTTTTTTTTTGAACAGCTTTGTAGAGCCTGTTTGTGGTGCATTATGTTTCAGAAATTCATTTACATATACCAATTATTAGTACTCTTGTGCCAACATTTGCCAACAGGATTGTATAAAAGATGCTTTCTAGTTCTAAACATATTTGTCGGAATAACCAAAAAAAAAAAAACAAGGTAAATATGTACGCATTAACAAAACACAAAAAATGATACTGAGAACTCTAAACATAACAAAATATAAACTTTTATTAGTTCAAGTAGCTTATCTTATTACATGGCAAACTAGAGAACTTGCATATATTTGATCAATCACCATCTTCTAGATCCTGCCCACGTATGGGAAGGATGGGGTGGTGGTAGTTTTTGTGGGTTGTAATATGGCATGATAGGTGGTGGCATCACTGGTGTTGGATTGTCGATTAATGGTGGTCGAATTATCTTTCAGAGTGAAGGGGACAATAGATATCCCGACAAAATCTTTTATCACATTGAGGTGCCACATAAGGCTCAATTCGATGAGTAGATTCATTTTTGCTATGTTTACTACCTCGCTTAGTTTCATTTCCACTCTTGCAACAGTGTGACTTCTTCTTCATCTTTAAAAATTCGCACTTGCAGCAATGAAACTCTTCTTTCTTTTTGTTGATATCATGTTTGCTTACGAGTTCGTCGATAATTTCCTTTGAACATCCTTGGCAACAACACTTGACAAACACTGTTATCGATCGAGGCTGCAAAAATCATCCACAGAAAGAAATCATTGAATTGTTGGTTTTTCAATACAGAATTTTGCAAAAGTTCTTTGTTTATTACACCTAATTGAACACAATTTAACAAAAACACTGTTCAAAATTATATAATTTTTAATTATAATGGCTCATGTAATATTGTGCTTTCCTTGGCTACAATTAGAAAAGGTTTAAAGTATAAACTATAATTTGGAATTGAATCAGAAAGACATAAGCCTAATTATTCATAATTCTAAATTCATACTTAACCAATTCATCATTTGACGTTTATTTTCTCATTCCAAATCTTCATTTTTTATTGGGTTAATGGCATATAATAGCAACGTACTTTCTCATTTGACCCATTATCAGATATGAACTCCAAAAAGTATCACAATACCCATCGAACTTTATATGAACTGATCCAATATCAGCAACTTGACCAATTTTTCTTACAAAATTCACGTCATGAGACACATGTACATGTCATATCCCTTCTTTTAGAGCGTTAGGTTCCATGTCAGCCCCTAATACACACCGTTAGGTTGTCTTCCCCAATAAAAACACATATAACCCTAACACTAACGCAGACAACCTAACGGTGTGTATTAGGGGCTGACATGGAACCTAACGCTCTAAAAGAAGTGACATGACATGTACATGTGTCACATGGCGTGAATTTTGTAAGAAAAAATAGTTAAGTTGCTGATATCACATCAGTTCATATAAAGTTCGATGGGTATTGTGACACTTTTTGGAGTTCATATCTGATAATGGCTCAAATGGGAAAGTACGTTGCTATTATATGCCATTAACCCTTTTTTATTTTGATGACATATGACATAAGTTTCGCTTTTCTAATGCTAACCAGTCAATGTATGAAATATATAATAGGGAACATAAAAGCAAATTTCTTCGATAACTAAGAAAGAAATGGTGAGATACCATTTCAGTTGCATCATTTGCAGGCTCAGCCATTGACAGATTGGTCTTTTTCTTCTCCTTGCATTCAGATATGTTAGTGAATACAAAGAGAAATGAAGTATTTATAAGATAAACGTTGAGGAAAATATTTTCTAAATCTTTTACTTTATTGGAAGATTTCTTAGGATTAAATCAGATAATTTACGAATGTGGAAGAGTAACGGCATATCTTTTCCTTGATTATCTTTGCATTTATTTGGAATGTATTGCGAAATATCATCTTAATTAAAAAATCTACTACCAATATAAAATAAGTTTTTAAAAAACCAATCTTCAAAATTATTAAAACAATGACACGTATAGATTAAAAATAATCAACGCTTGATATTGTCTTATCTCACCTTACATTTAATGTTAATAGCCGTGTACAAATCGGTTTTTTTGCCGTAACCGGTTAGTAACCGACCCTAATCGGTAATTTGGTCAAACTCGGTCAACCCGGTTAGTACCAAAAACCGGTTAGTAACCGGTTAGACTTTTGAACCGGAAAAACCCCAACCGGTACTAACCGGTTTGGATCGGTTAGTAACCGGTTAGGGTGGGAAAACCGGTTACAAACCGGGTTTTAGTAACCAGTGGTGATGTACACCCTGCAGCGGCTGAGCATCTCCTGTTTGACCATATGGACAGCGCACTCCTCTCCGGTTTGCTTGCGGAAGGGGATGTCCTCATATATGGTGGTGCTAATGATTCCGGCCTAAGCAATGGCAGTCATATACGTATTTGATAAGTTAGTAGTTTAGTTTTTTGGGGGCACAATGTGGTATGAAAGGTTTTATAGGGGAGTTGTACACATGCATGGTATGTACGTGTCCATGTGTTGATGGCCGGAGGAAAAATATCTTACATGTCCTCATTGCATATGCACTTTAAAGCCATTTGTTACTCTTTAGTGTTTAAACTGGGTAAAAAACTGTAACGGTAATTAATCGGTTAGTAAACCAACGGTTGCCCAACGGATCTGTGTTACTAATGGTTTCTAACGGAAATCGGTAGAATCATAATCGTTACAAAGCCAGGTTATTCTAACCGGAACGAGTTAGGGTCATGAACGGTGGTGACGGTGTCGTTTCGGGATTTTTTCGGTTCGGTTTAGTTTTTTTGGCCCCAAGGGTAAATGTTAACAACAACACTATCCAACTAAATTAACATAACATTTAATGTCTCTCTCCAATTCATATTTAATGTTAATAACTACCAAACACCATCTAACAAATTATTTAGTCAAATCTACATTTAAAATAAATATTTGATTGACAAAATATTTAATCGTTTTCTACATTTAAAATTTGAATTATTTAGTCAAATCTACATTAACCGTTTCTAACTTCATGCACTATGATCGAAAATTATCTGAGTCTACCGATTCAAAAAGAAAATCGTTATTCAAATTTTAACGATTTCATACATTATAAATACCTCGTCACATACACAAATAACCACTCCCTTTTTTCATCTTCCTATGTTCTTCAAAAATTAATACACGCCTGTAATGTAAAAGAACGATGTTATTGGTATTGGAAGCGAAACAACATCTTTTTCTACCAATATATTTAAGCTCATGAGGGAAGTAATCATTAATTTGGTTCATGTTTTTGATGAGATTATCACATTGTTCTCCAATCCGCTTGAAGGATCAGGTCATTAAACAGCACAAGATGTTGATAAGTGCCATCTATTACACGAACAACTGACTTTATTTTGTATATTAAAATTATTGTAAGAAAAAAATTATCATTAGACGTAAAGTATTTTGTTTAAACAAGGTAAACAAATAATTGCTATAATGTATGCACGCTCATTCAACACCAAAGCAGTTAAGGGCTTTGTGATTCTTGCAATTACATAGTTGTTGTTTTTTTGCCTTTTTTATACTGGATGAGGATTGACATATCTACTTCCTTGGCAGAGATCTTTACATCTCTTGCATGTCGGTATTGTACATCCCATGTTCACGGTTATCTTCTTGATCTTAGCATAAAGAAATGCAATGGAATGACTGCAAAATCACAATTCAATTATGCTAATTCTATTAACAAAAAAACATAGTGTACTTATATGAAAACAATAGATATGTAAACAGCGTTGGAAGTATGAAATACACTATCATTAATCCTCTATTTACTTTCCACCATCTTCTTATGACCTTTAAAAAATCGTCAGCTGTAATTTCTTTTTTTTTGGAGAAAATAAAGAAATGGTATGTTTTTTGGGACAAATCCTCTTTCTCTGCATTACCTATACATTGAGTAAAACGGTTTTAGAGTTAGATGGATAGAATTTAAAATTGTAATGTATTGGTAATTTACACAAAACAAATAATATATGAGTCGTACTTGTCAATTATCACTCCTTTGTTCACCATAAGTGTCACATAAATAAAAGCCACAAAGTATTAGGTGCTTATAATTGTTAAATTATTAATTAAGTCAAATGACATTTATACCCCTAATAAATATACTTTAAACTCAAAAAGTAGAAAACAATTAAGGGATATATTCAAAGGCAAAATGGAAATTTAGTTATCAAGATTCCTTAATTTATTGTATTGGACACTTAATATGGGACAATCAAATATACCATTGTGGACACTTAATATGGGACGGAGGGAGTAATAGACAAAAAATATTGTGTTATCTCTGTTTGAAAGCAGCAATTTCAGGAATATCATCATTGATGTAGAGCTTGGTAGAATACATATCGTTGCTCACAGAGGGTTTCTCTATAATGATGAAGAAATAAAGATGAACTAATATTAACAGCAGGTATGTTGTATGAAAATGATAATTGGTTGATTGCTTACCATTAAAGTACTTAACTTTAGCTAACTGTAGTTATCACATGACCCATTGAGTGTCTTTCATCATGCAACTTAGCAAACTTCTCATACCAAGAATAAAAAAACAACATTTATGCTTTAAACCTCTGTTAATAATTAGAAAGTAAAAACATATTAGTTAGGCAAAAGATATAATAAGGATGATGTTTATCAAAAGTAACAAAAGAAAAAAAACTAATATGCTTTTACTTTCTACTTATTAACAAAGGTTCAAAGCTTGAATGATGTTTTCTTGATTTTTGGTCAGAGAAGTTTGCCAAGTTTCATGATGGGAGGGACTCAATGGGTCATGTTGTGATGATACTACAGTTAGCTAAAGTTAAGTACTTCAATGGTAAGCAATCAACCAATTATCATTTTCATACAACATACCTACTGTTAATATTAGTTAATCTTTATTTCTTTGTAATATCATTATAGAGAAACCATCTGTGAGCAATGATATGTATTCTACCAAGCTCTACATCAATGATGATATTCCTGAAATTGTTGCTTTCAAATAGAGGTAACACAATATTTTTTGTCTATTATAAGTTGACAATCGACTCATATATTATTTGTTTTGTGTAAATATACCAATACATTACAATTTTTAATTCTATCCTTCTAACTCTAAAACTGTTTTGCTTAATGGTACAATATGCAGAGAAAGATGGATTTGATCCCAAAAATCATACCATTTCTTTATTTTCTCCAGTAAAAAAGAAATTACCGCTGAAGATTTTTATAAAGGTGGAATCAAGAAGATGGTGGGAAGTATACGGGATTCTGATAGTGTATGTTCATACTTCCAACTCTGTTACATCTCTTATTTTTCATATATATACATTATGTTTTTTGTTAAGACTATGATGCATGATGAATTATGATTTTTGTAGTCATTCCATTGTATTCTTTATGCGAAGAAATATAAGATACACCATGAACACGGATGGACATACCTGGCATGCAAGAGATGTAGAAGATCTGCCAAGGAAGTGGATGATGATCAATCCTCATCCAGCGGTAAAAAAGGCAAAAAACAACTCTGGAATTACAAGATTCACAAAGCATTAACTGATTCTAGTGTTGGAATGAGGTGTGCATACATTATACCTAATTATTTGTTACATTGTTTTAAACAAAATACTTTATTGTCTAATGATAATTTTTCTTACCAATAATTTACATTACATATATAAAGTCATTGTTCGTGTAATCGATGACACTTGATCAGCATCTTTGTTGCTGTTTGATAACATGGTCTTCAAGCTGAGTGGAGAACAATTTTATAATCTCATCAAACAACATGGACCAAATTATGATGATTACTTCCCTGATGAGCTAAATATATTAGTAGGAAAAAGATTGTTGTTTCGCTTCCATTACACAGATGAACATATTACCAATAACAATCATGTATACCAAGTGAAAATGATGTTAGAAGATGAAGCCATGATCACCCTCTTCAAGAAGGATTTCATTATAGTGGTATAATAATTCATTATATATTATACTATATATATATATATATATATATATATATATATATATATATATATCATTCATATCTTAATTATCATAATTTTTTGTGATTACTTTTTATATTTACACATTATTAATTATATTTTATTTGAAATGAATCACTTTTGTAGGATGTTTTAGATGACATGCAAACCCCTCTGTTGAGCAATGCCAAATTTTCAAATTCAATACTGTTGATTCCTTTCCGTTCAACACTGATGAAACTCCAAAATCGGTTGATGGCTCATCTAAAAGAAATGGAATTAATGAAGATGGTCAAGGCAGCTCTAAGGCAATTGAAAGTGACGAGGGATATTCTGGTAGTGGAAAACGTACAATCATAGACCTTGATGATTATGACGAAGATGGGGAAAAAGCAAAAAGAGTGAAGAAGGTTGTTCAGGTTAAAGTTGAACCTAAAGACTGATTTACATTCTCCTTGATATACCATCCTACCAATTATCTCATTTTCAGTTTATTTGCACTTTATGGAATTCTGAGACAATATTTTATTTGGTTTTATTTGGTTTGTTTGTTGTAGATGTTGATTTAAATTTCGTTAGACTTGAATAAGTTTGCTTTTTAGGTGTTTGTTCATCAGATAAGAAAATGCATTTTCAACTCAACAGGAGACAATTCCCTGTATCGCTTTGTTTTGCCTTGACAATTAACAAAAGTTAAGGACAAACTTTGTCTAAAGTTGGTCTATATTTTGAACGGCCAGTTTTTTCAAACGGATAACTCTATATGGCTGTATCAAGAGTAAAGAGCAAGAAAAGTCTAAAGGTATTGTTTTGCGATAAGGATGGCAATTATTGCAATTACACAACCAATGTTTTTTTAAGAATTACTTCATCAACTTTAAGTTTAATAATTTTTCATTAACCTTTTTGTAATGACTATATATTTCTAAATACTATTCGTTCGTTTTTCTATTACTATGGTATCTCATGACAAATTATACTATGTTATATTAATTTTTTTCTTTTGTTACATCAATGTTTCACAATGTTGTCTTATAAACTATTTTGCTAATTACATTTATTTGTTAACATTA
The DNA here is from genome assembly GCA_026074375.1 of Tanacetum coccineum. Taxonomy (NCBI): domain Eukaryota; kingdom Viridiplantae; phylum Streptophyta; class Magnoliopsida; order Asterales; family Asteraceae; genus Tanacetum; species Tanacetum coccineum. The sequence continues at coordinate 2,955 of BQNB010061576.1, read as the reverse complement.
TATCAACCATCCTTAATTCTAAAAACAACACATGAAAAAACTATGTGTTGTATATTATAACATAAAAAAATCACACCACCAAGTTATCTAAATGATAGGCAATAGTTGGAACAACCAAAAACAATAACGAACAACTATCAAAATGTAAATGTTTCTTTGAACAAAATCTTAAAGCTCGCCGCTAGGGGTGAGCAGAAAAACCGAAAAAACCGAAAACCGAAACCGAACCGAAAATAACCGAACCGAACCGAATTCGTCAAAACCAAACCGAACTACTAATTCGGTTCTCGGGTTAGATATGAGTTTTGCACTCCAAACCGAAAACCGAATTCATATATATATATATAGGATAAAGATCAAATAAAAAGACAAATATTCATGAGAAGGATAAAAAGATTTAGTTTTTTTAAAAAGTTCTCAAAAAATTCTGAAAAAATTCCACAAGATCGTGTATGTTGGTGCATGAAAAAGTTGTAAATGAAGTTTTTCTAAAAGTGGATAGTTTTGCCGAAAAATTTTTATTAAAAAAAACGTTTGTGCATTAAATCGGTTTTTTGTGCATCAAAAATTCGTTTTTGTACCCAACTTCTTTTGACTTTTTGCATCAAAATTTTATTGCGCATCAAACTATAACAAGTCGAAAAATTTGTGCATCAAAATTTTTTTGTGCATCAAAATTTCTTTTTTTGCGCATTAAAAAAACGTATAAAAACTCAAAATTAGAAAAACTTCTTTTACAAAAGTTTTATGCACCAACATACCTGATTTAATGGAATTTTTTTTATTCGTTTTTGTTTTGTACCCCAACCTCTTTTAACTTTATTTCATCAAAAAATTTTATTGCTCGCATCAAACTATAACATAGTGATTCGAAAATTTGTGCATCTAAATTTTATGTTTGTGCACAAATTTCTTTTTTTTTTTTCTTTTCATAAAAAAACAAGATAGAATACCACATTATTATTTTTTTTGCGGGCATTTAAAAAAAAACGTGTTAAAAAACACAAAAATTAGAACTTAGACTTCTTTTAACAAAAAGTTAAAAATGCAACCAACATACCTGATTAAAGGAATATTTTTTTAGAATTTTTACGAGAACATTTTAAAATAAAATGTTATCTTTTTTATCCTTCCGTAAGTGAGCATATTCTTTCAAAGTATTAAAGGTCCTATACTTGTCTTTCTATATTTTATAACTATCTCATATATATAATATATATATATTAACTACATCATATATATATATATATATACTAGTAACATATAATATTAGTATATATATATATATATATAAAATATATGGGATATTCAATGCAGAAACCCAACTTTTTTTATACAAACGTACAAAAATCCAAATATAAACGGCATAGATGAATTAAATCCAATTGATATATATGACCATTGTGGCAAAATTGTAAATAGATATAAGTCTAATATTTATTGTAAATAGGTAAAAGGGCAATAAAGGAATTTCCTTTTACACTTCATAACTGCCCATGATCAGATCAAAAAATAAGTTCCTCAATCTCTCCCAAATCTCATTCTCATGGCAATTGACTATCCCATTTTAAAAAAAAAACTAAATCACTGATGGATCCTTTTTTATTAATTTTCCAACCGGTTTAATGAAGAAAAAGATATAGTGGAAGCCATCATGTAAGTTTTAATATTCGGTTTTTACATTTATACAAGATTCGTTTTCCACATCAATCGATAACAAATTGAATTTGAAATTTTGTTTGCACTGTTGAAAGTCAAAATCTTCAATTCTTGATTTATATAAATCATAAGAGGGTAATTAAAGTCAATTGACTCATGCCATCCTTTTAACTAATTCATTCGGATGATTGTTCATCATCTCTTAACTAATTTTGTATTTATATTTGTGAGTATTTATGATTATGTCTTTCGGTGATTGTTTCTTTAATTATTTGCATTTATATATGTTATTAAATGTGATTATGTTTTTGACCAAAACATGACAATAGTGCACATGATGGAGATTGGGATTTTTCCTAGGCGATGATGAAGCTTTCAAATTATTAAGTGTTAACTGGATTTCAAGGTGAGGTGTCGAAAAGTGACGACACGATCTTCATGGTAGGCTGCACATTAATAATGGTATGATTTTTAACTACCTTTCATTGTTTATAATATTGCTTGTTACTCGAATATCTGGTCATAAGCTAGTCTCGATTATTGTAACAAAACTGATTCCATTTTGATGGCGTTTAGTTGTTATGACTATAGATTCGTTTGGTTGTCAGAGTCACGAATTATAGTCGGTCACATATAGTTTGAACTAATTAAGATGGAGTCGATTTTACGAGACACTTTTTGATGAATTTGTTCCAGCCCATTTATTTGGGGGGTGGGGAAAGGTTTTTATGATTCGCAATTAGCCCCGTGTTATCGATTGGATTTCAATTAATGGAGGTTAGACTTTGACTACTCACGTTTCTTGTTTTGAAATATCAACTTTTAAAAGAATAAGGCTTTTACCTTTTTTTTCAGCTCACTTTTCGCCAAATGTTGCCCAATTTTAACGAGTGTTGGTGGGACATTATTCTTGATATTTTAATCTGGAATTGGTAATTTCATGTATTAAAACATATAAGAACAACAAGTAAACATATATGCACAAATGAAAACATATACGTATATATAATAAAAAAAATTGTTTGTATTTTTTAAGATCCGTTTGTTACTTGGTTGTTTTGTTAATTATCTAATTATTGTGTTTACAATTAGGTACAAGTTATAACAAATTCAAATACAATGCAACCTGATTAAGTAAAACTTGACATATAATTCTTTAAATGTGGTAATGTATATGCATTGAATCTGAGATTGTTTGGATATGAATCCATGGGTCAATATTTCTATGTACCTTGATTTTTGTTTGATTGTCATGCTTAAGTTGTGGGTCGTACATATGACTTTACTTTGAAACTT